>VSMD01006746.1:0-55706 GCA_008750895.1 Mirza zaza | reverse complement strand
GGGGGGAGGACATGGACAGGGAAAGGACATTCAGGATGGCCCTGGGACTCGCCCACACTCAGCAGGGAAGCAGAGAAGCAGCAGGGAGATGGAAAGCAGTGGCCCTGGGACATTCATGGCTGGGCTCCTCTGAGGTTTTGTCATTTGAGTAATGAAACTACTCAACCTCAACCCTGCAGTCACCTTCATGGACGCTGCTGAAGGTGCCCTTGCAGGGGAGAAGATGGGAAGAAGACACCTGGGCAAACTTCGCACAGAGGCAGTGCCCAGCAAGTGCAGACCCAGGGGGCAGTGCCTGCAGGTCCCTGCGAGGTGGGAACCTGCAGGACCCTGGTGACTTTCCATGCTTAGCACCACACGTCTCTTTCCAGGAGACAATGGTGAAAACACCATTGCTGAGATGGGAGGTACGCACGTGTCAGTTAACTGGGGATTACAATCTGACCCATGCTCTCTATTTTTAAGTGTGATTTGGTTGTTTTTTTCCCCCAGGAAACCCATCATGGATTGGGTTTTTTGAGATTTTTAAGGTGTTAGGCAAAGGATTGCAATGGAAGTGGAGCCGAGGTGATCACTAATATGGTCTCAGATATGTGTGGAGCCAAAGTAAAAAATCATACTTAACCTCCAAACAGTGACGACAGCCCACCTGCCATGGGACAACCACCCTCTTGTGGCCAAAACCACACAGACTCCTTCCCCAAAAGAGGATACAAAGGCCCTTTCTCCAGCTTCGGATGAAGATGTCGTTCCTCTTGCTGAGACACGCTCCCTATTAGATTTCTAGTAACTTAAATACTGAATTATAAAGTTAACTACGATTAGTATATTTTAGGTTAGATGTTTGGGAAATGGAAGAGGGAGAGAGGAAAAATGGTTAATATATTAATATAAACAAATGGCTTCACATAAAAATAAGAATGAACTATGACTATGTAATAGTCATAACTATTACAGCCCTCATTTCTGCAACTGGTAATACAGTTGTAGCTGACATTTATAGCTGTTTCCTTTCACACCCAGTCCGTATTCTCTGCACCTACAGCAAGCATCTGGTGTGGCCAAACTTGCCCGGAAGCAGAAAAGAGAATTCTGGGAAACGTAGCAAGCTTAGCCGTGCTCACGCCCTCTGTAGAAAGCTGCCCCATTGGTCTGCTGTCTATGGTGATGAAACAAAGTCCCTGTTTTAAATATATCTATTTAAAGCCTGGGCATAGAAGCTCGTGCCTGTAATCCCAGCACTTCGGGAGGCTGAGGCAGGAGGATCACTGGAGCCCAGGAGTTCAAGACCAGCCTGGGCAACATAGCGAGACCCTGTCTCTACAAAAAATAAATAAATTTTTTAAAAATAACAATATCAGTCATTTAAGAAAAATATTTCAGTAGTAGTGCAAGTGGATATAATAGATACAACATGCAAATGATCAAAGTATGGGAGACACTGACCAATAGGATTAAACACCTCTGGCTTAGAAGCCGTGTGATTCCACAACACCTAGCCCCTGCCTAGCTCTCCCCCTCATTCCACCTCCTTTCTCCCATAGCAACTCCCTTCCGGCTGCCCTGAAACTGTCACTGTTCTAGCTACACCGGGCCCTCTCTGACTCTAACATTTGCATGTGGTGTGGCTCCTCTCTAGAATGCCTCCCCATCCAGTCTCCCCAGCACTCACTTTGCAAATGCCTCTGATCCATGAAGACTCTCCCCCAAGGCAGAGGCAGTTGCTCCATCCCCACTGTCCCTCACAAGGCATAGTCATTTATCTGCATCTCCCTCTCCCACTCGAAGTCTTCAGCCAAGGCCCTTCAATCCCTGGGGCCTGCCTGGCCAGCTGGGCTCTCCCCTCCCTTCTAAGACAAGGCTGTGCCCATCCACCCCATCTGAGCATCTCAAGTCAGGTTTCCCAGAGCAGCCCTGAGAACCCCGTTTGTGTGCATGTGATTAATCAAGGAAATGCAGCCAGAAGAGGCCGGAGAGAGCAGAGGACATGGGACAGGAAGGGTGAGAGGCTCAGGGCAAGTCCCACAGCGGGAACCCACCTGCTCCCACACTGGAGCAGGAGTAAAACCTCGGAGCTGTCCCGACCACCAGCACAGGAGCTGGGCTCTCCTGCCCATACCCCAGTGCCAGTGAAGGGCCACCCCAGGGACACCCACTCCCAAGAACGGCCCATCCTCTGCTGGCATGGAAGAGCCACAGGTGTCAGGGGCTGGGGCCACACATCCATCCAAAGGATCCAGGCAGAGAGATGGGCAGAGAATCAGCACTTGCTATGGGCCGTTCCTTGGCCCCACGGATCTACGCACATCTCGCGTCAACCCCACTGTGGGTGGAGAACACTGGTGGACATTCGTCCTCGCTCCTTCCATCCGGTTCCAGAGCCTCCTGCTTCCAGCATCCTGCTGGGCTAGGGGCTGGGCTGATGGGGGACTCAGACCTCCACCCCGTGGGGTCCGAGCTCCTGTTGGAGGATCCAGATATCCGCCTCCTCAGCGAATTTAACTCAGGTAAATGGCTCTAGGTCCACTCGGGGAAGGGCTGGGGAAGTTACTACTGTCTACGTATCCCCCGCACAGTGATGTTGTAAAGTCTGAGAACTGGCTCAGATCCAGAAGTTGGGAAAGAGATGGTGACTTCCCCCTGGGGAGACTGACAACAGCCTTCAAGGTCACCCCTTGACCTTCTGGGGAGGATATATAGGTCAAGCCATGCCCTAGTTGGCTGCCTATCTTTCTCACCCCTGGGGACACCACACTCTATTCCCTGCTATCCCAGGCCCTCTGAGGTCTGAGCCACCCCTACCTTTCTGCCCACTTCAGTAATTACGTCCGTCTTGCCCCAGGGATTAAGCACTACATGTGGCCACTGCTGCTCTTGGATTCTGCCACCCAGGGACATAGGGGAGTCCAGTTCCATGACAGCACCTCCAATGCCAGTGCTGGTCTCCCCACAGAGAATAGCCACCCCTGAGCTCCTTGAGGAAGCAGGCCCCCCACCCCCTGCACATGCCTGCTCTCCTTAGTGGTGCCAGGGCCCAGCCCAGGGTGCCGTCTGGGCGCCTGCAGGTATGCGGCAGCCCGGTCTTGCAGCTCCCTGGGCGAATAAGCCCTTCCCTCCCTTCACAAAGTCACCACCCCCAGCCAGGCTGTGCTGGGACTAGAACTTGGTTATAGGGCCCTTGGCCAGGAAGGGAGGTGAGGTCGGGCCGTAAGGGGGCATGTGTTGCCTTGAAAGACATCTGCCTCAGTGAGACCTTTGTGTGGTCTTCAGGCAAGGGGTGGGGAATACAGCTGCTATCTGTAGAAGGGAAAATGGGTCCCTTCTGTGGCTCAGAGGGTTAGGGGGAAAGTGGGGGCTCAGTGTTCTCAAGCATGTCACCCAAATATCCCCAATCCAAGCTGGAGGTTCCCACTCCTTCCACATCAGTGCCCTGATGTGGGCCTAGTCCAGCCATCTCTGAAGTTCTCTGCTTTTGCATTAGGCCCTGTGCCGGGTCTGCAGCAGCCTGCCCTTGGCTGAAGAAAATGGGGGTCTCTGAACCCTGCACGGGGACCTTCTGACTGCCCTTCGTGACTTCAGTTGATGACTGTGGGCCTGAACCCCTCATTTTCCTTCATCATGGCATGAACTGTGCTCAGCCAAGCCAAGCAATCCCACAGTCCCTGTAGTGACCACTGCCCCTACACATGTGCCGTGCTCCCTTGAGCCTCGGCGCCCCCTCTCATCCAATAGCCTGTCCTGCTTATCAGTAAAGCAGCCAGAGGCAACTGCCACTCACTGACCCCCCCCCCACCAAGCAGCTCCCTGTTGCTACGTGATGGGCGAGTGACCCAAGCCCAGAATTCCACTTTTGGTTGGTTTTTTTTTTTTTGAGACAGAGTCCTGCTCTGTTGCCCAGACTAGGATGAGTGCCATGGCGTCAGCCTAGCTCACAGCAACCTCAAACTCCTGGGCTCAAGCAATCCTTCTGCCTCAGCCTCCCAAGTAGCTGGGACTACAGGCATGCGCCACTATGCCCGGCTAATTTTTTCCATATATATTAGTTGGCCAATTAATTTCTTTCTATTTATAGTAGAGACAGGGTCTCGCTCTTTCTCAGGCTGGTTTCGAACTCCTGACCTTGAGCAATCCACCTGCTTCAGCCTCCCAGAGTGCTAGGATTACAGGCGTGAGCCACCACGCCCGGCCAGAATTCCACTTTTGGACTCTACTTCCCAGGATCACTGGTGACACCATTAGGCTCAGGGCAGGCTCCCGGGAAACTGACTTTGAAACGAGGATTTCCGAGTGAGCGATGTATTAAGGACGTGCTCCCTGGTGGTGTCAGAGTAAGGGAAATAAGGGACAAGGAAGGAGAGGAAGTGGAGTAAAGGTGCAGTATCCAAGCAAAATTCTGCAAAGGATGCTTCATCCCATCCCACAGCCAAAGTCAAACGTGATTCACTCCTCAGAGTCGCCCTGGCCAGGAGCGGGAGAGCTTGGCTTGCAGCCTCCTCCCACACCTGTCTGAACAGGTCAAGGGACACCATGGGGGAAGGCTTTCAGGGACATCTGGCTTTCTGCACCAGGGGGTTAAAGGGGCCCCAGCAGCCCTAGGGTCACCCTCCAAAGAAGGGCTGGGGCTAGGGACAGCTGGGGGCGGGAGGACACAGAACCGGGGCCTGGTATCACAGGTAACTGGGGCCTGAGAGTATCTGGCTGATTGAGTCTCAGAATCAAGGACTCTCAGTGCTGAATGGGGCGTCCAGGCTCACGACTCCCCCCCACAAGGCCATCCAACACGGGGGACTCACCACCAAGGTAGCACTCCCGGCTGCAGCTGGACTGAACTGAACTGATCCGGGCTTGTGCTTCCAAAGCTGTGCTACCTGTGGTCCCCATCCCTCCCATGAGGGTCTTACTAAGTAAGTCATTTCCTAGCCAAGGGCCTCAGGCTGGACAGTGGGTCTGCGGTGGGGAGGACCCAGCAATGAACCTGAACAGGAATTTCCATGTTTAAGAGCAACCACAACAATTTTCCTTAGAAATGAAGCCCCGTGTCAGGACTCAAAATCCAGAGGCAAAAACACAAAGACAGGACACTATTTCTTCATTTTAATTTATTTTTCATTTTTTATTTCTCACTTACCAACACATTTGTAAAAGTGTAGCAGGCTGTGTTAGTAAAGGAGAAGCAGGGAGGGAAGAGAAGGGCAGGGAAGAAGCAGCCACACATGAAAAGTCAGGTGGAGCAGGAGGTGCTTGGGGACCATAGGTGGTGGGTGACGGCCCCTCCCCACCCCCTTCCACAAAGCATTAGCAACCGCTGCTGCTCTCACAGCCCCGGCCCCAGACTATTTGGTAAACATCATAAAGAGCATTTCTGTTGCCTCCCCGCCCCCATCCTTGTCCCCAGCATTCTTCCCACAGCCCCAGCATGGGGCAGGGTCTGCTTGGCAGCCTGCCCCCACCCCTATCATAGCCTGGTTCAGAACCCAGCCCCTGGTCTCAAGGTGCCCGGCCCCGGGCAGTATCTGAGAAGCCTAGAGCCGGTGGATCCCAGGGAGGCCACAGTGGGGATACCTAGGAGTTCTTTCTAGACTCTTCTATCACTTTGGAGAACACCCCTAGAACACCCCTGCTTCAGCCATAGGCTCTTACTCCAGAGGACATTAAGGGGCGCAGTGGGCTCAGAAACGCCACAGCAGAGCCTCGGGCTCCCTCGGAGGGAAGGTTTCACCTTCGGCTCAGAGCACATCTCCCCGGCATTTATTTGCACATTGCCCCCGGGAACACTCTCACCCTGTGTTTATGAACACAGGCATTTTCATCAGAATTGCATCCGCCCCGATGAGTTTTCATCCTAGAAAGTATTTTCAAGGCAAATGCCCCTGAGGACAATTCAATGCCTTCATCAGTTTTCTACATAGTGCACATAAAGTTTCCCTTTTTTGCCCGTTTTTCTCCTTGAAATAATATCGCCAGGATCAAATCTTTCCCATGCTCGTTTCACGACATGTGTTTGATTCCTTGGTTCGTGTCCGGTCCTCGTCAAATGTCACCAATTGTGGGTGGGAGCTTCCTCTGTGGGTCTCCTTTCTCTCTGGGCAGCCCTCTCGACCACCGCTGCTCAGGAACAAGTGTGTCCCACGTGCTGTTTCAGCCCCAGTTGGCTTTTCCCTTGCGGATGGTTTTGGGGGATAATCTGTGAACCCCGTACTTCCAGGGACTCCAGGCCACGATGGAAGCTGGCTTCCCCCAAGGCCATTCCAGGATGTCTCCAGCGAGCAACCACAGGCCGGGGTCAAGGTGTCCTCTCCCTGCCTCCCTGCCGTGGCGCTTTCCGCAGGCAGCGTGGTTTAGGGGCTCACGGTGCCTTGGCGGGCGCGGTGGCCTGCTCGGCACGCTGGGGACCTCCGGGGGCCGCGGGCCGCGGAGGGCGCAGCAGGCCAAGGCCCCGCGAGCGGCCTGCACCGTGCAGCTGGCGCTCGTGGCGGCGGATCTGCACCTTGTGGCGGAAGCGCTCGCCGCAGTCCTCGCAGACGTAGGGCCGCTCGCCAGAGTGCGTGCGCCGGTGGCGCAGCAGGTTGGAGGACACGCTGAAACGCTTGCCGCAGTCGCTGCAGGCGTAGGGCCGCTCGCCCGTGTGCGTGCGCTGGTGCTGCACGAGTGCCGAGCTCTCGCTGAAGCGCTTGCTGCAGTAGGAGCAGGCGTAGGGCTTCTCGCCTGTGTGGATGCGCTGGTGCGTCACCAAGTTCGAGTGCTGCGAGAAGGCCTTGCCGCACTCGCCGCAAAGGTACGGCCTCTCGCCCGTGTGCGTGGCCTGGTGCCGCACCAGGTCCGTGCTGCGGCTGAAGCCCTTGCCACACACCTCGCAGATGGTCGGCCGGTCCCGGGCGCGCCGCCGCCGCCGCTGCTGCCGCTGCTGCCGCTGCTGCCGCGCAGGTGTCAGCGCCGCGCTGCCCGCCTGACCCGGGATGGCCACCACGGTCGGCGTGGCCACGGCAGGCAACACCATGAGCTCCTGCAGCACCACGTAGCCTGGCGGGGCCACCACGACTGCTGCAGGAGCCCCTGGCACAGCCGCCCCACCGCCCCCTGCAGCAGGCACCAGTTCCAGCTGCAGCTCTGGCTGCTGGGTGCCCAGCTCCACGGGGGTCAGCTCCAGCTGCACCTCCTGCTGCTCCAGCTGTTGCTCCAGCTGCTGCAGCTGCACCTGCATTTTCAGCTGCAGCTGCCTCTGCTCTTGCTGCCGCTCCAACTCCTGCTCCTGCTCTGACCTCAGGTCTACCGGCATGAGCTCCAGCTCCACCTCTTCCTCCTCCTCTGGCTCCCGTGGAGGGGGCTGCCGCTGGAGCTTCTGTTGCTGTTGCAACTGTACTTGCTGCTGCTGTAGCTGTTCCTGCTGCTGCAGCAATATCTGCTGCTGTAACTGTACCTGCTGCTGCTGTAACTGTACCTGCTGCTGCTGCAGCAGCTGCTGCTGCAACTGTGCCTGCTGCTGCTGCAACAGCTGCTGCTGTAATTGTGCCTGCTGCTGTAGCAACAGTAACTGCTGCTGCTGCTGTTGGAACTGTTGCTGATGTAGCAGCTGCTGCTGCTGTAACTGTGCCTGCTGTTGCTGCAACAATGGTGGCACTTGCTGCTGCTGTAATTGCCCCTGCTGTTGCTCTTGCACTTGTTGCTGCTGTAACTGTTTCTGCTGCTGCAGCAACGATTGTTGCTCTTGCACTTGCTGCTGCTTTAACTGTTTGCGCTGCTGCTGTAATAGCTGTTGCTCTTGCACTTGCTGTTCCTGTATCTGTCGTTTCTGTTGCATTCGCTGCAGTTCTGGCTTCAGTTCCTGGTGCTGCATGGATTGGTGTTTTTCCTGTACTTCCTGCTGTAATTGAGACAGCTGCTGTTGCCCATCCTGCTGCTGCTGCAATTCTGGCTGATGTGCTAATAGTTGGTTTTGTGGTTGCTGCTGTTGCAGCTGCTCAGGCTGTGGCTGTTGTTGCCGCTCTGACTGTTGCAACTCATGTTTTTCCAGCCGGGCTTTCTTGGTGATTTTCCTGGCCTTTGTTGGGGCTTTCATTGCTGGCTGTGGTGGGCTGCTCCTTCCTTCTTGAGCCTCTTCCTCCTCCTGACTCTCGCTCCCACCGCTGCTACCTGTAGCAGAAATGGCAGGAAGCCAGGAAAGAAAGATCTACAGATAGCTCTCCAGTCCAGAACCCCAGGACCTGTCCCCTTCTCCTGCCCATGTACAGCCACTCAAATATACCCTAATGTGCTCTCAGCAGGGACTCAAAAGTGCTGGATTAAATGACGATGGTAGTACAGCAGAGACTGAAATGCTGTGGGGGTGGTGGGAGTGTGGCTTAGAAAATATGCCCAAGGGACTGTTGGTCACCCCAGTTTGGACGCCAGCTCCCTGACCTCTCCAGTGGGCTTCCCTTCACACAAGCTCCATACTTGTGTGACACTGACACCAGCATGGGTGCCTGGGGCTCCCTGACACCATTCCCTGAGAAATCTCTTGTGCTTAGTCGCCATCCAGTGGAACTCAGTGAACTGACTATTCCAATAGCCAAGCCATCAACCCTGTGCTGAACTCTGACCTCAACCATGGTCATACCTTAAATAAACGCAACTCACCTTCTCTGTAAATAGTAAAGAATTTCTGTAAAGCTGCCTAGAAGTGTTACCACTAGTAGTCTCCAAAAATCACCAATGTGTCAGAGAGATGACTAGGTTCCAGGTAGGAAGTCCTCAGCTCAGAACCTAACTCTACTGGTTGGCAGCTGTACAACCTCCGACAGGCTCACAGCTTGGCAAGACCCACACCATCCCCTTAAGGGGGGAAAGCAGGAAGAACCCTGGCATATTCCCTAGAACCTAGTAGGTGATTAAAAATTCCCTCTCCCTGCAGGGTCAGAGTTAGTTCGCAAAGTAATAAAAAGTACCAAGGATACGACTAGCTCCATTTGAAACTGTCTAAAGACTGGAAGTGTTTAAATTGTCATTTGGGAATGGAAAGGACTGATTCACAGCCTCAACCCAATGACTGATCAATTACTTAACCTCTGGGAACCTCAGTTTCCCCTTCTGCTAAAGGACATAAATCCTTTTCAGGGACGTTGTGAGAAGGAGGATAATTGTGGAGCACTGGAGTTGAGCAAGGCACAGGGTAAGCACTGCATAACCCAGAGTCACTCCCTCGCAAGGTTTCCCTTTCTACACGATGTCCACATTCAGCTTCTCATTCTGAGTGTGACTGTTGTGCTATCCAGAAATCCTAATTCTTCTTTGCATGGGTGACCCTAGGAAGCTCTCTCCATTCCGAAGTCTGATTTCAACATCTCTTCTTCTTACAGCACCACAGTTTCAGTCTTTAATGGAAAGTGATGGCTTGATTTATAAAATTGTGCTTTCTGGCCACATCTCCAGGAATATCTTGATTTAATAAAACCAAGGGATATCTGCATGTATAAAATTTCCTTTCAGTAAAATAATACTAATAACCTTTGCTTAGGCTAATGGATCAGTGACTTGATGTTTTCATAGACACTCACACCCCTTGGGAGGATGCATATGGCAGATAAAGACAGCCGCGGAAACCTGTCCCCTTTTGGGGACATTGGACATTAGTGAGTCCAATGTCTCATAGACATGCCCTTCTCCCACCTCCTCTGGAAGCAAGAGGGACAGAACATGCCTCAGTGCAAATCTCATTTCTAGCACAGTGCTTGGCCACATGGCAGCTCTGACTTCCTGGGACAGCAGTTTCAGCATTTTTAACGAAGGTATTTTAGTGAGCATCTAGTCAGGTGTTGTCTGATGTGTACACCCTCACAAGATTTGTCAGTTAAATTTGTAAGTCAGAAGAATCCTTGTTTAGTCCACACATCCCCATCCAATCCCTCCCATTCCCTTGGTCCTTTTGAAGCTCTGTCCAACCCTGCCCCGCTGCCCAGCACTCTTAAAGCACAGAATGGGAAACCAGCTCTGGAGAACGTGGCCACCAGAGAGCTTTGCCCAGCATGGGTCCCAGAGAGAGAGGTCTTGGGAGGTTCTGCAGGACCATGTGTGCCTATAGGCATCAGGTAGAGAAAAACGGAAGCAGAGGTCGAGGAAAAGTGGACAAGGTTAGAGGCCACAGGGGACAAGAAGCCATGGAGCCAATGTCTGAGGCAGGAGGGGCAGAGGAAGGGAGTCTGCCAGTACCTTAATTCCATCAAGGAAATTAAGTCTCGAGCCAGGGACAGGTAGGAGGATAATGGCAGCCCCTAACTGCTGAGGACATGGAGCAGTGAGTTCCAGCTAGCATAAACGTGGGGGCTGGGGGCTGAGACAGTCATACTGCTGGGGAGCTCCTCACAGTGGGACCTCCATCTGACAGAGCCACGGTGGAAAATCTCCAGGCAAAGCTGCCGTGTTACCCGCGTGAGCCAGTGCAGGCCCACCACCCTCCGGCCTTTTTCTTCCACAGCAGGCCTGGGACATTGTCAAGGATCCTTGAGGGGTCTAAGAGCCCTTCCCAGCCTCTCACCTGAGAGGGTGTCAGGCCCCGGGCCCCCATCCTCAAGACATCGCAGCTTCAGCACGAAGGTCTTGGTTGCCGGCCCCACCTCCATCCTAGCGGTCAGACCCGGATCCGGGGGAGCCGGGTGTGCTGAGAGGAAGGAAGGAAGCTGTTCAGATGGGCCAGTGTGCTGCAAACCCCCAGCTGGGTGCCACCACCCCTAAAGGCCCTTCACTTCTGCCTCAGGCTACCCCAGAGCTGGCAGCTCAACCCCTGCTGCAAAAACTGCAAAAGCTGCAAAAGTGGCACAGCACAGGTCACAGCGGGGAAGGGGGGTGAGGGTGGCCTGGAGGGTCAGGGCTGGGGACCTGGTGGCAGCTCCTGGACCCTGTTCCTGCACAGAGGCACGGCTGCTTCTCCTCTCTTTGCACAGGGCTCCTAGGGCAGCCCATGCAGCTGTGTCTCACTGAGACAACTGCAAGAATCAGCCCCTAGCAAGACAGGGGAGCAGAGGTCACAGAAGCGACATTTGGGAGAGCTCTCTAACAAAAGAGAGACTGTCCACTAACATTCCCCCTGCCCCCTCAGCTGTTGCCTCCGTGGCCTACTCTGGGGGTCCTTCCAGTCTTCTAAGGCCACAAGCAGGCCACGAGTGCCTGGTGCCACCTCAGCACCCTGAGAGGCAGGTGTCCAGAGCACTATAACACGTGGCAGCACAGGCTGCCCACCTGGCCCTGTGCCCAGAGCTCCTGAGAGTCCGCCCTGGCTGCACGGAGGTGGCGTCACAACTAGTCCTCCCCTCTCTCGAAGACTGGCTGACTCCACGTCCCTCTAGCTTTTCTGAATCCAGTCCGAGTCCTCTTCAGGGAAGCGTCCCGGTGGCCCAGGCCAGCTACCCACTGGGCCTCACCTGGCACAGCATTTCCTGCTCCCCAGGCAGCCTCTGCACTAGGGGAGGTGTGGTCAGCAGAGGCTGCAAGGTGAAGGCCAAAGCATGCAGCTGGCTCCTTGCGGAAGCGCCTCCATCCAGAAAGAGCCAGGGAGGCGCGAGCCCACCCGGTGCCCTTTCTGGGGACTTCGTAGGGTCGGCACTGTCAGGGCTGCTGAGGTCGCCCTGTGCCAAAAGAAGGGGCAAAGTGGAGCTCCGGAGTAGAAGTTGGTGGAGACTCCTGGGCTGAGGATAGAGGCGCAGGGCTCAGGGCTGGTCAGGCGGGACCATCGCCGGCAGCAGGGTCTTGGCCCGCCCCCGAGGTCGGCACCGTGGAGTGGCCCAGTCCCAGGCCGGCGGTGCCCGGGCGACAGGAGTCCTCGGTGGCCCGCGGCCACAGGTGCCCGGAACCCATGGGCGGCCTGGGCCCGGCCGCGCGGGCCAGGGCGGGGGGCGGGCGCCGCGGCCGGGCCCGGTGCCCCTGCGCTCGCCCGCGTCCGTGCTTGCGTCGTGCGGGCCGCGGGCCGGGCCGGGGGCGGGGGCGCGGGGGCCGGCACAGGAAGTCCCCTGGCATTCGCATCCTGTCCCCCGCCCCGGCCGCCCGCGTCCCGCGCCCCGGCCCCCGCCGCCGCCGCTCTAGGCCGCCGCTGCTCTGTGGGCTTAACCCTTCCCGGCCCGGCCACTCACCCCGGCGGGGGGACTGGATGCGGGGCCCTGCGTGCATCCTGGCCAGCCGGCGCCGAGCGCAGCGCGTGCTGTGCCGCATCCCTGGTGCGCGTGTCCGCGCGCCACGGCTGGCGACTGTCGCTGCTTGGGTGTCTGCGGGGCTCCCAGACCGGTCTCTGCCACCCCCTGAAGGGCAGGTGTGGCCTCAGGGCGCCGCTGGCCAGCGTACAAATTGTGGCTAATTAGCGCCCAATTAGATGGCGCTGAGTTAATGGGAAGACGCCACCCTGCGCTTGAGCAGGGCCTAAAGAGGCCGTCCCCATCCACACCGTGGAGCCCTCCTCCCGGACCCCTGGGTTGGCAAAGGGCGGGGAGTCTGTGCCAGCCGGTCAGTGGGCTGTGACCCGCATGGATCAAACGGGCCATCCATTGAGCCCACCCTGGTGAGCTGGCAGAGCTGGGCTCCACCCCCTGCACCCCCTGCTCCGTTCCTCTGCCGGCAAAGCCAGTGATCAGGCCCTCCCACCTCTCCCACCCTCTCCCCCTTCCACCACCCTCTCCCCCCTCCCCTACGGACTTGCCAAGCTGCTTCCTGCCTGGCTCAGGGGTCTCCTCTCAGGGAGCCCTTGCCCAACCATCTCGATATCCCACCGACCATCTCAATATCCCAACGCTTTGCTTTCCTGTTCTCAGAGCACAGAATTCCAATCTGGAGAATTCACAGTCAAATCCGGATGCTCAAATTCTCTTGAAAAACCCCAAGATCTGGGGACAGAGAGCTGTTCCTTGGGTGCAGTAGGAATGCCCCCACGAGGGGGATATGATCCCCTCGATACTGTCTCCCTGGTCACACTGCTGTCCCACTCTTGGATTCTGCCTGGCCCCCACAGGCACTGGAGTTTTGGGCTTCCCCTCTAGCCCTTGTCTGAAAAACATGCACTCTGGCAGCTTTGCTCCCAGACTAGGAGCTTGGGGGACAGACAGCCACGTGTGACACTTGGTGGGGGGAACAAGTGCGGCAATAGGAACCCAGCTTTGCAGGCAGAATTACCTGGGGACCTCCTGATGCCAGGTAACTAGAGGCCAGTTAAGTAGAGACAGCAGCTACTAGAGATAGCGGGAGGTGGGGTAAGTGAGCACATGAGGAGGAGAAGGCCAGTGTAAGCTAAGGGCAGGTGTACACTGTTCCTCCTCTCCTGCCTCCTGCAGACCTCACGACTGTCCCTTCCGTCCCCCAGTCTTTAGCCTCTCTCTCTGCTGGCTTCTTGCCAAACATCCACCTATCCTCAGGGCTCTCCCACCTTAAAAACATGGAACCTGGCTTCTCTCTCCTGCCCTTGGTGTCCAAACTTCCTTTCTCCATGTCCCCATCTGCCTATTCCTCCAGCCTGGCCTCCACCTAACCACTCTAGCCGGACAGCACTACCCCTGCCAAGTGTCACCAGCAACCTCCGTGTCACTAAATCCCAAATCTCTTTTACCGGCCTCTGAGCAGCCTTAGACACATCTGCCAAGCTGCAGAGAGAAACACCTTGACTCCCCTTCCTCTGTCTGCCCCTTCTCTGACCCCTGTAGACTCTGCTTCCTTCCCTGGGCTCACTGCCTGCCCATGTAGCATGGAAACATGCAGGGAAGGTCTTGATGAATCCAGTTTCTCCCCAGGGCCATTCCTGCTGCCCACCCATTCCTGAGCACCTGACTCCAAAGCTGCCCTTTTTCTTCCTTTTTTTCCTCTTTAATTTTCTTTTTTCTTTCTTTCTTGCTTTTTCTTTGTATCTGAGACAGGGTCTTGCTCTGTTGCCCAGGTTAGAGCCCACTGATGTCATCATAGTTCACTGTAGCCTCAAACTCCTGGGCTCAAGCGATCCTCCTGCCTCAGCCTCATGAGCAGCTGGGGCTACAGGCACACACCACCATGGCTGGCTAATGGTTTTATTTTATTTTTTGTGGAGATGAGGGTCTCACGATGTCACCCAGGCTGGTCTCGAACTCTTGGCCTCAAGTGATCCTCCCACCTCAGCCTCCCAAAGTGCTGAGATTACAGGTGTGAGCCACTATGCCCAGCCTTTTCTCTTTGTTTTCATCAAGGTATCATATATGCCTATTTGAATAAGTCAATTAGTTCTATAAGCCTTTTAGCAACAACAACGACAACAAAAGTCTCTCCTTACTTCTGAAGAGTGGACACTCCCCTTCTCTTCTGGTATTTGTCACCATATTTTTAAATGGCATGCTTATAATGCTAGTACTTCACCTTTTCCCCCCACTTTAGATAGTGTGTATTGACATCTCACTTTGGAAAATGAAAATTCAACTCTTGAAACCATATGTACACATGCACACTGTCCCTCTCATCATGCTATTGCATAACAAGGGTTTTGTCTGGTCTTTGTCCTGAGTCCATGAGACAGAGTTTCTAAACACTTGCCTGTCCCAGTGATAGGAATGTCTTTGTTACTCATGGTGGGCCCTTCCTGAGTTTATGCTAATAGGTGACTCGAGGTGGGTCCCTAGATAGCTTCTGGATGGAGGCTGGTCATACCAGAAAGACCATCCATGTGATTAGGGTTGGGGTATTGAGCCCTGTGACATCCGCCTGGCCCCTGGGCAGAGAAGAGGGCTGGAGATTTAGTTCAGTCACATGACCAGTGATTAAATCAATCATGCCTACATAGGAAGACCCCACTAAAAACTCTGGACACAAGGCTGTGGTGAGCTTCCTGGTTTATGATAAATACCCTTGTACAGGGAGACTGATGTGTCTTGATTCCACAGGGCAAGAATACAGAAGCTCCACATTCAGGACCCTCCCAGATCATGCCCTACAGGTCTCTTCCTAGACCACAGCTGGTTCTGGCATGTGTCATTTATAATAAAAACTGTAATTATAACCACAGTGTTTTCCTGAATTCCATGAGTTGATCTAGGGAATTATCAAACTGGAGTGGGTCATGGGAACCCCCAAACTTGTAGCCAGTCGGTCAGATGTGTGTGGGTAGTTTGGGGACCCTGGAACTTGTATCTAGTGTCTGAAGGAAAGGCGTCTTTTTGGGGACTGTGCCCTTAACCTGTCTGTGCTAATTCTCATGGTTAGCACCAGAATTGCATTGCAGTGCTGCACCTCTCAATACAGCTTTATTGCAGGGTCAGTTAAATCCATGTTTACTGTTTCCATAATTATATCTATGCAAATATCCTTCACTGCTGAGCCCAGTATTTTTATTAGTTTCCTTCTGTACAATGCTTAATTCTTTTTGGAGCTAATCATTCTCTTTTCTTTTCCTTTTTATTTTCATTTTTATTTGCTTTGATTCATTCTTAGAATCTCTTAATAAATCTTCCCACACCCTTCTCTGGCTCTGTAAACACCACTCATTCCAACTTTCCACCCAGCCAAACTGGTCTGAAATTTATTGTTTCATTTTGTTTACTGGGGACATCCCTCTGGAGCCTACTTCCTGTGGATCCATGTTGGGCAGGTTGCCCTCAGGGCTGCTTTCCAGCTGTCCACCTGGGACTCTCCCCTGTCGTTCTCCTCCTCCTCCTCCTCCTCCTCCTCCTCCTCCTCCACGACTTTGTCTCCCACGCTCACTCACACTAATCTCTGTTTTCTCACACCACCTTGTTCTCTTTCTCGATTAACTCATTGTGACAGAGACACTTAGGGCTCACCAAACATTCCAAGTGCTCCCCTAAATTTCCAAGTCTTCCAACCAATTAAGTTAGAGCTAAATGATTAATTTGGCCAGGGAATTATGAAAGGAAGGGGGACACACACTACTTCTGAGCCCAAGCACTGAGGAGCTGTGTGCCACCTCCATCTCACTCCCCCCTGCCCTGGTAGCGCTGAGGGAAATGTGTTCCGGATGGTGCAACTGCGAAGTAGTGGAACCTCAGTCTGCCTGAACCCCTCAAACTCCAGTGGGGAAAACAGAAGAACTCTTAAGTATTTAACGGAACATTGAATACAAGAGAATGACAGCAAACATGTTGAAAGGGCTGGAGTATGACAAAGGAGAAGATGCGGCTACCAGAGATTAGTACCCCTAAGGCTACGGGAACAAAAGGGGACACACCCAGGCCTGTTGGTGAAGAATGACTGTCACAGGTCTGGTTCCTGGGAAGCTGCCTCTGGGGAGAGAGGTGAGCATGCCAGAGCCTCCCTGTGGAGGAGGGTCCTTGCCTTAGAGCGAAGGGAGGCTTTGGACTGCGATATGGTCTCTGCTGACTCCATGAGGACCTGGGAAGCCAGGTCACGTGTTCATTCTCAGCTAATCAGCACAGGGGCTGCAATGCTCAGCTTTGCCACTCCTGTGTCCCCTACTAGGGTCAAGGAAGCCAGGGCCTGAAGGCTGTAATCAGGATGCTCTCAGTAGAAGGAAAAGAGGGACCGAGGGACTGGAGGTTGAGTGGACAAAAACAACAGAGAGCCATCATAACTAGAATACATTGTTATTTATTTATAATATACACACTGACTTGCAACAGCTTGCTCTTTTGGGGGGCAGGGCAGGGTCTCACTCTGTCACCCAGGCTGGAGTGTGGTGGCGCCATCATGGCTCATAGCAGCCTCAAACTCCTGGGTTCAAGTGATCCTCCCGCCTCAGCCTCCTGAGTAGCTGGGACTACGGGCACACACCACAACACCTGGCTAATAACTTGCTTTTTAAACAAAATATACTTCAGATGTCTTTCCAAGTAGAACAGATAGCTACCTAATTTAAATTTTAAAACTCTCCCTAGCCTCTAATTGCAAGGATATACCTTAATTTATTTAACCAGTCCCCTACAAATAATTAAGCTGTGTTCTGTTTTTTGCTATTGCAAATAAGCTTCTGCAAAAAACATTAATTGTGAGAGTTCTTCTGTGAGATATGTCCCTAGCAATGGAATTGTTGGTCAAAGGATACACATATTTTAAATATTGATAGATAATGCCTAATGGACCCCTTGCAAAATTGTCCTAATTTATATCATCACCGGCCAAGAATGGGAGTCTCCCCACCACTCTGCTATATTGAGGATACTTTTGGTTCCAAATTTCAGAAACATGCAATTAAAACAGGCTTAGAGAAGAAAACACTATGATCTCATTGTACCAAAAAAAATACTATACAATAGTAAGATGTTGTAGGGCTGGTTAGTGGACCTAAAACACCTCAGTGATCAACTTCTCAGGAGAACTGCAAGATGATCAGAGCCTCAGAATAGAGGCACCAAATCCTCAACGATGTCCAACACCAAAACGAAGGTATCTCTACTTCTGGTCCCTTTGAGGTTAGTTGAGAACTTTGTAGGAAGCCATCTTCTCAGACATGCCATACATCAGGAATGGCCCTGCCCATTACTGAACCACACTCTGTCCAGAGGTGGAGAAGGATGTGCAGGTGGAGACCTTGCTGGGGGACCCAGCCTCCCCTGAGCAGGTACCTGTCTAGCACTTGCCCAGTGAGGTTCCTCATCAAGAAGATGCAGGACGGGGGAGATGCCTCATCTGCTCGCCAACATGAATGTTGTCAACAACTGCCATGTGAGAGGCAAAAGCATCCCATAGCTTTAATGTGCATTTTTAAAAATGCTTTGTGATGTTGAACATAGTTTCATAAGTTGGAAAAGGCAGAGATGCAATTAAATTACTATATTTTACAGGAACTGGAAAATTCCCTTTCTATGTGGTTATGCTAGCAATTTGAATACCAAGTCCACTTCACTTGTTTCAGTTTGTGTTTCTGCC
Organism: Mirza zaza; assembly: GCA_008750895.1. NCBI lineage: Eukaryota > Metazoa > Chordata > Mammalia > Primates > Cheirogaleidae > Mirza > Mirza zaza. Next base: position 37,895 of record VSMD01006746.1, on the reverse strand, counting down.
TGACTTCATTGTTTTACACGCTTACATGGTTCCAAAGTCCAACCTTAAGCCATGGTGCATTCAGCAGTCTTGTTTCCATTCCTGCCCCCTTTGCTCCTCCCTGAAACCCGGGCTAAGACTTTTACTCGTTTCTCCTTTATCCTTTGTTTCTACGTATACTTCCCCCAACCCCTTTCTCACGCAAAAGGTAGCACACTACACATACTTTTCTGTGTTTTGCTTTCTAAATTATTACGAACAATTGGCAATAAATCCTGGCAATACATACCTGGTATTACCCACCTTCCACCAGAAACCTGACTTCTAACAGCATAGTTTCCAAAGGTGGGGGTTTTTCAATAAAGAAAATACAGCATAAAAAATTACATTTTCATCTTCTCTTGAAAACTAGAAGCCCTGGCCTAAGTAAGAGCTCACGTACAGCAAGGATCAGCTCTGTGTCTCCCACATTAACATAGTCCCCAGCACCCAGCCCCTCCTGGTGTCTGAACCTGGTAGCATCAACTGTTGACATTGACATTACCTGCCTGGTCCCTAAGGACTTCTGAGTTTTTAGCTCCTAGTTGACCAGTCCCCTACTGATGGCTAGTGAAGCTGTTTCTGGATGTTCCTTGTCAAAAAAATACTGCCTAAGCAATTCCATTAATGTGTGTGTGTGTATGTGCATTTCTCAAAGGAACTGAAAACACGTGTCCACACAAAAACTTGTACACAAATGTTCACAGCAGCATTATTCACAATAGCCAAAAAGTGGAAACCACCCAAATGTCCACCAGCTGATGAATGAACACAAACACAGTCCATCCACACAATGGGTGATTATTCAGCCATAGAAAGGAATGAAGTTTTGACACCTGCTACAACATGAACCTAACATACCAAGTGAAAAAAGCCAGACTCAAGGCCACATATGGGATGATTCCATTTATATGAAATGTCCAGAAAAGGCAAATCCAGACAGACAGAAAGTAGATTAGTGATTGCCAGGGGATGTGGGGAGAGGGGTAGTGACTGCTAATGGGTATAGGGAGATGAAAGGTCCTAAAATAGATGGTGATGATGGTTGCACAACTATGTGAATATACTACAAACCACTGAATTGCATATTTTAAATGGATGAGCTGGGTATGGGAATTATATTTCAATAAAACTGCTACTTAAAAAGCAATACTGGAGCAAACATCCTTGAACACCCCTTTTTGTTTCTGGAATTGCTGGGTCACAAGGCCATTCTATTTTTTAATTTCTCCAGAATGGCCAAACCAATATACCCCACCTCAGCATGACGCTTGCTTCTCTGCACCTTTAGTCACACTTTCTGTGTTACCAATCTGAAAAGTGAAAAGATGGCATCTTGCTATTTAATATAATCTATATTTGCCCGGTTACCATCTAGGTAATGTTAATATCTACTGGCCATTTGTATCTTCTCTCCTATTTTTTGTTCATGTCCTTCACTCATTTTTTAATACAATGTTTTTCATTAATTTGTAGCTCTTCATACATTCAGTATATACTTTAAATGTTGCGAATATTTTGTCATACATTAATTTTTAATGTATGTAAAACACTTTGCAAGTGCCTGGCACATAATAATTACTAAGCAGGAGGCATCCCTTTTATTATTAATAAGGAGGAAGGCAAGGATTGGTGAGGGTGTGAACAGTCTCCCTGTATCTCCATTTTTAATGGGTTGATTTACTCCCACACTAAGAATACTACCAAAGGAAGTCCGTGGCTCCAGTGGCTTTATTTCCTACTTTTTTTTTTCTTATTTTGGCAAGAACTACTGTAGGTCTGAGAAGGGCTGAGATCTATCTAGCCCCTGGAAACACTTGGTGCGGGACACCCTGTGAGATGGAGCCATGAGAGCCCCACTGTTTAGAGACCTTCTCGAACTAGGAAGCAACATGGAAGCTACTTTTGGATCCTTTTCTACAACACTTGGTGCAAGAGTGAAATACTAAGAACCAGCCCAGCACTAATCTCTTTAGTTTCATAGATGGTCCCACTAAAAGAGATGGAAGCAGACATTTTACTTCAGTTCCTGATCTCTGACATGAGCAGATTTACACAATGAACAAGAGACATGGTCAATCAGAGATGATGAAATCAAACCCAAAGAAAAGTTCCTTTATAGTCCGTAGCTCTCGAAAGCTATTTGAAAACAGATCCCTACTAAGCTTCACCTTGCAGGCTGGTCCTATGCTCTGGCTAAGGCTACGGGGACCTGGTTGACATTCCAGGAGCCCAAGGAAAGCTGCAGGTTCTTATCCTAAGAAAGGACACTTGGTGCTTGTCAACCAAGGATGGCCCTTACAAGCAACTGCATCAACGCACATTCCTGATCTTGAGAAACACCTTACATGTGCACATGTACATGGAATCTGAGAGATCATCTCGTTTGGTCTGGTCCTCCAAGTCATGGCCTTCAACCAGGAATAGAAGGGTAATGAATCACAGGTTCAATTGGGTCCCTACCAGTGAATCTCAATCCTTGAGTGCTCACTTTCAGGCTGGGGGCGGCAGGACTGGGGGTAGGGGGCACAGTAACATGGTTCCTGACCTTTCCTTCCTACCAAAATTAAAAAATTAAACAGACACCTTCTAATCATGTACCAGAAAAACATTCCTGAAGGCTCTATTTTGTACCCGAGGGAAGAAAGAACGTGGGCCCGGAGCAAACAGATCAGGAGTGCTCCATTGCCAACTGACCTTGGCCGCCCGGCTGGGGGTGGAGACACTGTGTCCAAAGTGCTTCTGTCAAAACAAGTGGCTAAAAACTTGTACTCAATCTTCTTACCATGATCACAGCAGATTGGGGAGAAAACTCCCACAGCTCACAGTTATAAAGTTATTAAAATACATTCCATAAAGTCTATAAAACTGTTTAGAAAAAATTTATTTGAACATAGGAAAATTTAGAGACCCCCAATAAAACACAAGTTCCTTTCTGAGGTGATGGGAAATCCTGACAGGCTTCCCTGAGCGGTGCTGTGGGCTGCGCACGAGCTCACGGTCAAGACGCTTCAGCTCTGAGCTCCTACAGCGGCAGAAAGAGCCTGCATTTCTGGCGGGACACGTCGCCTTCACGAGGCCAGCCCAATGGACTTGCAATGCAGCCGCTCCCCGCAGCACTCCTCACGCACAGGCTCAGAGTGTGTCTGAAATGACACGCGAGAACAAAGGCTCACAGGATTGGTATACTTAAAAACACCCACAGCGCACTCTCTGCAGAGGGCTGTGCGTTCTTCCTTTCATCCATCCAATCTGGATTTTTAAGAATGTGACCAGGTAGGAGGCACCTGGACTATGACGACTCAGAACTGCCGCACCAAGTCGGTTCTGCCGGTGAGGAGGGGCCGCGGCTGCTTCCCTAAGGTCCTCTTCGGCGGGGCCTGTCGCCCCTCTCTCAGGCTTCCTCCAACCCAGGTGCAGAAGGCACACTGCCGCGCGGCGGCACACGAGGGGCCGGCCTAGCGGATGGGCCTGAATGGGAATGTCACGCCTGAGATGAAGGTGTGCCCGGGGTGTGTGGGCAGGGCGGGGTGGGCGGCGGGGTGGGCTGGCACAGCTCCGTAGCCCAGCGGGGGCGTGTGGATGTGCGGGTAGAACCCAGGGGGGAGCGCTGCATGCGGCGACTGCTGCACTGGGCCCGAGATCACCAGCTGGAGCAGGCTGCAAACATAAGGAGAGGGGTTAGTGCCGCTGAGTCCAAGGGAATCGCCTGCACATGCACTGCACGCTGGCTCCGCCCTCCCTGCACCTGGCTAGGACTCGGTGACGCCCACGTCCACGCGAGGCACTGGTCACACGCGTTTCCAGGCAGGTGGAAACTAAGCATCGAGGTGACCTGGGGCCAGAGGATTTACACGGGAACACAGGCAGAGCCAGAAAAGAGGGACCTGGAGGGAAGGCCAAGCCTCCAGGCAACAGAGCATGGAGGGAGGGGCCTGCATTGGGCCTGTGGTCCACAAACAGGCTCCAGTCCCAGCCCCTCCACCCTCTGCCACAGGTCCTAACTGAATCGCAAGTGTAAACCCCAGGAAAGCTGGCCTTGCACATGACCCTGAAATGGAGAGCCTGGTACAGGGCCCCTCAGAGGTGGGTGAGGCCTGGCGGCCCTTATTGACCTTCGTGGCCCACTACCTGTCCCACCCACGCCCGGTGTAGCTTCAGATCCTCTGCTAAGGAGCACCTCCATCCCACCCGCACCAGGGTCTCCCCAGCGGTCCCATGCTTCCGCCCTTGACCGCCAGGCCCAGGCACCTGGGGCTCCGGTTTGGGGTCCAGCAAACCCACAGCCCCCACCTTCCAGACATTCTCCTCCCTCCTGACTCCAACAGCACTTTCCGCTGCTGGGTCCCTTCTGAGACACCCAAAAGAGCTCACTGGCCCTCCTTTCTAACCCACCTCCCCCAGGACAAGTGTAACTCCCAGAACCTGCCCCCCACCCCGCCTCTGCCCCACACCTCCAGCTCTCCCAGCCTCAGCCCACCTGAGTCCTACTGTCAGCCTGAAGTGACTGACTCCCTCCGGGTTCTACCCTGAGCAGAACAACCTCTCAGGTCCCCCAACCCATTCCCCACCTTCCCGACACAGCCTCCTCCCACCCCACCTCCCTGGAGTAGGCCCGGCCACAGACAGACCTGCAAACAGACCTTGCGCTGCCCACTCCTTTCCTGACCTCACCTGAGGACTTTGCCCAGCCTCATCCTGTGTCTGCAGCACCCCTGCTGGTCTCTCCCTCCTCAAAGCCACCTGCCAGGGCCTGCTCAAGCCCCATCACTTGCTCAAGCTGACCCTCCCCACACACTGCTTCACTGGCCAGCAACAGCCCATCCTCTGGGCCACTTCCCCTTTCTGTGGCCCTGTCTCCTGCCTACTCCCCTGCTCTGGTCTGTGGCAGACTGACCCTCCCCTCTCCTCTCCTAGGACAAAGGCTGGGGCCAGTGCCTACAGGAGGGGCCTGGGCAGTAAACCAAGGGCACTGGGAAGCCTGGTGCAGCACTTTAGTGGTCCAAAGCTCTTTGGGCCCTTTTTCATATCTGTTACTACTTTTCTACAACTCTGAATGAGAAATTCAATAAAATATTAACAAACCCAAGGAGGAGGGAGTACTACAGAGGCAAAATTCAGGATGTGGGATTATCTGAACCTGCACACCCTGCCAGAGACAGAAATAGTCTGAGGAAGTTTCTAGTCTAGGTGGGAAGACCACACAGAGACCATGAGAAACCCAGGACACTGCAAGCAGCTACCTGTCTCCTCTCTCTCCTGAGGCCGGGGCTGCCCCGGATCTGTGTCAGAAGAGGCAGCCACAGGCTCCCAGGAAGGGATAGAGTCAGAGCCTCCAGGGCAGGACCAGCAGCGGACTGCTGAGTTACATTGCAGACTCCAACATAGACCCCTAGTTATAAGCCTAAAATGACCTGAGGATTTATATCCTATCCTTATGTTAATTCCCTGAAAACACTAAAATGTTAAATAAAAACTGTGGACAAAGAAGGGAATATCATGAAGGGACTACTGCAAGAGACGAAAAGGTGCCAACAAATACCAACAATGTTCTCAGATGCTGAGGAAGCTTCTGGAGCCAGGACCAAAAAAAAATAAAACAGAAATAAAAGGACGGCATGGGCTCCTCAGGGAAAGGTGGCCCTGGGACAGTCTGTCCGCTGTGTTGACATAACATCTCAAGCAGAACAGTTTCGTCCCTTCCAAGACCATTCCATTCCACCTCCTCAGGTTTTGCATCTACTCAGACACCTGCCCCGAGCTGCTCTTCCCTTGCAGAACCTGGCAGAGTGTGGTGGGAATGAGAGTCCCCAAACAGCGCAAGGACTCGCTTCCTCTGCTGGCTGTGAATCAGTAGCTGGCCGACCCCTGGACTCAAATTATGCACGTTTCTGTCTCAACCTGCCAGCACACCCAGACTCCCTGCATGCACCAGAGCCTGGGGCCAGACCCCGAGTGGCTATGAGCACCTGGAACCCTAGCACTCCCTGTTCAAGACCAATGCAATGGGTCCAAAGAAAGAACATTTATAACCTACCAAGTTAACTCAGTCATTTTTCATTTCTGTAAACCCAGTCCCTGTGCAAGAACATTAATAACCTACCAAGTTAACTCAGTCATTTTTCATTTCTGTAAACCTGGTCCTTGTGCACAGGAGTTCTGCCTTCAGCTATAAACATTTCCTCACACAGTTGTCACAATTACTATTTTTAGTGGATACATAATATTCTATCTTTGTGATGTATCACAACTAGCTTACTAAGTATCCCTGTGCTGGGGATACTTAGGTTGCTTCCGGTTTTTTGCTGGAATAACACTGCAACTATACGAAACATTTTTGCGCATGTGCCTTTTGGCCTTTTTTCTAAAGGCAGAGTCACAGAAGTGAAATTTTTAAGTTACTGAAAGAACAATAATAGTGACGGCAACTGACACTTGTTAGACACTCATCACACATCAAGTACTGCTCTAAGTGCTTTCTGTGGTTTTACTCATTTAATTCTCACACAAACCCTAAGGTGGGGGTTGGCGGAGCACCAGGTCATGAGGCAGGTCCTATGATTGTCCTGATTTTCCAGATGAGGAACCCGAGGCTGCAGAAGGTAGGGAACTTGCCCAGGGTCACATGGACAGGAAGCAGCAAGCTGGGATTTATTTGTACGAGAATCCGTGTGACCACAGTACCTGCTTTTCATCCCTGTGACTGCATTTATGGAGAGGTTTCCACATGACAGGGACTATGCTGAGAACTTTACAATAGTACCGCTCACCATTTTATAATGGGGGAAACCGAGGCAAGAGATAGGTAAAGAGACTTCCTAAGCATCACAGCAAATCACAGAGCCAGCGCTCAGGACCCAGGTCCCTGCCACCTGATGGCCGAGCACCAGCACAACCAACGTGCTGCCCTCTAGGGCTCTGCCTCTGCGGTGCTTCTCAAAGGGCTGTGCAGTTCGCAATGTCACTGACAGGGCGCCACTGCACCAGCCCCACTGCTACCCAGGTGCATGCTCATTCAGCGGCTTTCAGTGACACCTGGAGCTACTCTGGCTTCTTTTTTTCACTCCCAGGACCATTTTTTCACATTTACTCTCTATTCAGGGCTCCTCTCACATGGGTTCTCCCATCATGTCCATTCCCCACTTATCACCGGGTCCTTAAGGGGCTCCTTATGGGGAGAAGCTCTAGACCCTGCAGATCACCCTCCCCAAGGAGCCCAGGATAAAGGGGTGCACTCTGCCTTGCCTCCCCCACCCTGGCCCAGTATGCGGCCCAGCTGGAAGTCTTGATAGGGCACTTACTTATTATGAGGCAGCCTGGAGCACAGGGTTCTCAGGTCATCTGAAATTAAGGAGAGAAATGATTAAGGAACAGACTGGAGGCAACACAGTGAAACGGTCACTGACGTTCTTTTCAAGGATGCCAGCAAGACAGCAATAGTGCCTTATGCTACATTTTCCTAACATCGATTAGAAGCTAGGTTCTCATTTACATTCCATTTTTGCTTTAGCAAAGTAGGCCCCAAATAGAAGACATCACTGAGGAAGGGGGTAGCCCCGTTGGCAGTGTGTCAGATGGCCAGGAAGGAGCCTGGTGGCAGGGCTCTCACTGGCAACCAGACACCCAAGGCACTCCAAGGGCAGTGCTAAGAGGGAAACCCACTGCCAGTGACTACCCCTCGAGGCCACAGGCAACCCTCGTAAGTCAACACTTAAAAAGCAAACCCAAGTGTGTCATTAGCACCAGATCATTCTCTGAGAGACTCTGAGCACAGAAACGCAGAATTAAGAACCCTCAAAGCAGGTGACGGAAATGTTGTGTGTCTTGCCTGGGCAGCAGATATGTGCATATGTATATCTGTCAAAACTCATCAAACTCAGCACTTAAATTTGTGCATTTTATCATATGTAAATTATGCTTCAATAAAAAAGGACACAGAAAAATGAGATTCCTCCAGAGGAGAGATTTTATCTGTACTCTTGAGAAGTCCCCAGTCCTGTGCAAAAAGTGTCAGGAGACACTCAGATGTCACATCTGTGGTATGTTAGAACCATGACAGCAGTGAGCAGTGAGGGGAAGGTGACAGGGTACTACTGGGAGATGTTCTGTGACTTCTACCCTCCTCCTCCAATCTTCCCGTGTTCAGCAAGAGACGTCCTAACAGAAGCGAAAACAGTGTTTGTCTGGTGGAGTCCCTGTTCTCCTTTTGCCAGGCAGTGGTGTTCCCATCCCATGAGGCCTGGCCAAGGCATTACCCACCTCTTGTGCACAGCAGGGCTCCTGAGGCCATGGCCACCTGCAAAGCTTGTGCCAGCCGGTCCAGCGAGAGTTCAATCTCCTGGGAGGCGTTGAGGGGGTTCAGTTCATCTGCCAACCTGTTGATCTCCTCTACCAGTGGGACCATGTGGTCAAACAGGATGAGCCCCAGGCGCCCATAAAGATTCTTCTCGGTTAAGTGCAGCTGGAGCGTCAGAAGAACCTGCAGGACGCTGAGGTGGAGTTTTGAGTACAGGAGGTGGGAGTCTCTGTCCATCCCCACGCCCGAGTCCTTGGCAGCCTTGTTATTGACATGGCCATTGGATAAGGAGGGCTTCTTTTTCCTTTTATAAGCCAAAGGGGACTTCACGCACCAGCGGATCAATCCAATGAGCGGGGTGAGTTCTAAAAATCCTATTGGTAGATTGGCTGCGATCGGAGTATTTAAAAAAGTGATGAGAATCAACCTTGGGTCCTCAAAAATCCAGCTGACGATCATTTCGAGCAAGTCCAAAGGTGGGATAAGATCATCTGCAAACAAAGACGGTCAGGTCAGATGAGTTCTCAGCTCAAGGACAAGAGTGGGAAGTGGAAATAGAGAAGTTGGACACCCAAGCTTATAGCACTGACCCTGGCATTCAGATCACTGCTCCCTGCCTGTTCCCTATCATCTTTCTGAGAACATCTGCCGCACGGGGCTGGGACTTCTGTCTTAGTCAGTGTTACTTCGCCTGTGCCCAGGACCGCTGGGCCAAGTGAGAGGCTCAAAAAATATTCATTAAGTCAACAATCCTAGGCCAGGCGCAGTGGCTCACGCCTGTAATCCTAGCACTCTGGGAGGCCGAGGCGGGCGGATTGCTCAAGGTCAGGAGTTCAAAACCAGCCTGAGCAAGAGCGAGACCCTGTCTCTACAATAAATAGAAAGAAATTAATTGGTCAACTAATATATATAGAAAAAATCAGCCGGGCATGGTGGTGCATGCCTGTAGTCCCAGCTACTCGGGAGGCTGAGGCAGCAGGATTGCTTGAGCCCAGGAGTTTGAGGTTGCTGTAAGCTAGGCTGATGCCACAGCACTCACTCAAGCCTGGGCAACAAAGCGAGACTCTGTCTCAAAAAAAAAAAAGGCAACAATCCTAGAATGGCTTAGCTTTCCCATGAGCTGTGGGGATACAGCCCAGAGAGAGGAGGCCAGGGACCCACTCATAGGCACACAACCAACGTAAGGACACTGCACGCCAATCCCAGGATGGGCAGCGTAGCCTAGTGGTTAACAGCCAGAGTGGGTCCACCATGTACTTTTGATGAATCTTGGGGAAGTTACTTAATATTACTGTGCCTCAGTTTCCTCATCCTTTATGTGGCAATGACAGATGGGGTTGTTGGAAGATGAAATGAGTTAATCTCTGTGTAAAGGACTGAGACAGTGCCTGGTACACTTACAAGCCCAGAATAAGTGTCAATACTTGTTCTTATTCTCAGCCTAGGCTGTAGAGTGTGCCAGGTCTCAGGGATCACAGATCAGGCTGTTGCTTCGACAATGGTTCCAGGTTTGGGGCTGGGATGGCCCTGGACAGCTGACAGATGACTGCAGGATTCTGAGCTGCTCCTTGAAGGCCACCATAGCTGTCACTGTACCATGCAGGAGATACCCAATACAGGGAGGAAACTTACAAGGGAAAGGGTGAAGTAGTTTTGGACATAAAAACTGTGGAATTTTATTTAAAATACTAAGGATGACACAGCACTATCTAGGCTGCTGAGGACACTCAAAGCCAAGCACAAAGAAGCAGACTGTGGGAAAAGCAAGGTACATGTTGGTTTAAGGTTTCCAACTGCTCTTTCCCAGGAGACTGGTCTTTTTTTCTAAGATTATTCCTACTGATTGTTTTACTATTAACCAGTCCCCACCCACCCCGCCCCTTCTGTTGTGAAATGATGGCAACAGTAGTTAGCAGTTGTTGTCCTGCATCTAGCCCCTTAATTCCCCAGCAACGTTTCTGTCTGGGCAACACCAGGTTCACACCCACTCTGCCAGTGTAGCCTCCCCTGTGTCTAAGCTGAGGCATCTCCACCAGCCTGGAGGCAATGTATGCCGATGTACATGTGTGCTCCAGTCATACGTGAGAGTATATGTACATTGTGAGTGAGTCCTCAATCTCCATGACCTTCCTACTCACAGACACGAGGTCCTGGCACTATTCAGGCAAGAGGAGGTTCTATATGGTCAGGTGAGCTTCTTCCTTTTTGTGGTTTTGAAGGCACAGATCACTCTAGAATGCTCTCCTGTTACCAGAAGCACCCAAGAGCAGCGTCAATCACCATTCTGACAGTGGCCTCCAAGGCTACCACTGTGCACTCAGGGACTTAAGAAATCACCAACACATCAATCAGGCAAGACACACCGACTTAAGAGAAAAATACTGCATCTCAGATCTACTCTTATACATCAGTGGTATTCCCTGAATATTATTTCCTATTCCATCTGCTAATTCATCCATTCCCAATGGTAAGGCCAATTTCTGTCCTTATTGCCTGATGACTTGAAAGGCAACTATGAGGCTATGAACTAAGTTTAATCAGATCTTTCTTATTGGAAAAAAAAAGGCCTGAATATTGTTCCTAGCTATTAAGAGCTCTTAGGTGCCATCAGTAAAAAAAAAAAAAAAAAAAAAAAAAAAAGATAGACATAAAACATTAAAAAAAAACAAAACAGCTCTTAGGTAGCCTCTGCAGCAGAAAGCCAGAGAAAATTCCACTCTAGTGGTACAGCACTGCTCTACAAGACCTGCTTCCCACTCCAGTAGCAAACTGCTACAAAGAAGGAGTACGTGATTAGTGACTGGGTGTGGGGGCTCACATCTGTAGTCCCAGCACTTTGGGAGGTCAAGGTGGGAAGATCACTTGAGGCCAGGAGTTTGAGAAGATGGATACCATAACAAGACTCTGGCACTAGAAAAAATTTAAAAATTAACCAGGCATGTGCCTATAATCCCTGCTACTTGGGAGGCTGAGGCAGGAGGATGGCTTGAGCCTAGGAGTTTGATGATTCACTGAGCTAGGATCACACCACTGCACACTAGCCTGGGTGACAGAGCCAACACCCTATGTAAACACAAAAAATAAACTAGCATGTAAATATGGTATGCACTTGCATGTTCACACCATTTCCACACAAACTTCCTCAAGAGAGCTAAAAAGTCTAACAGCAAGAAAAAAAGTTATAAATAAAAGGAGGCTCAAATATAGTCAGGGGGCTGGCAGGAGACCAATATTGGACTGAACAAAAATGGAAAATGTTGCTGAAGACTCTCAAAATGTTGTTTTAGCTATCAGACCAGAATAAAAAAAAGACCATTTGTCAGCCCTCTGAGCAGTAACAGCCACGGGTAGAGAAGGAGGAAGCTAAAATACAAGCAGAAAAGGTGGCTTTGAGCTGGCTCTGGACAGAATGCCACTCACCAGGGCCTGTAACTTCCCACATGGAAAACAAGGCTCAAACCCCCTACCTGGGAGCCACACGGGGCAGTGGTGACCACACAAGGATACAGATCAGAAGGACTCGGTGTACTAGAAATCCTTGCTTGTCAATCCCTGTTCCTTGGAACCCACCCCTGGGGGAGGGAAGTGAACAGCAAAGCCCAATAGGCAAGGTTCTGAGCCCCTGCCCTGATTTGATCATAGCTGGTCAACTTCTGGTTTTTTAAAATTTTTTAGCTGGGAGTCTGATCACAAGGCTCAGGAATGAGAGACATTAGGCTTCTCCCAGCCAAAGCCAAATGCTATTAAATATATCATGGCTGTTCCGAGGACTTCCACTGGCATCCTGGTGAGGAAGTCCCCAAAACGTCATTAATAGAACCAACATGTTTGCCTGTAACATCAGGCACTAACGACACATCATCACTTAGGCAGTACAGATGCTGAAATGGTTTAATTCAAATCTTTTCATAAGGAAACAATCAGACAAATCCACATTAAGAGACAGTCTACAAAACAACAGGCCTGAGCTCTTCAAAAATGTCAGTGTCATAAGAAATTATTTGTTAAATGCCAGGGGCTGGTCTAGATTTAAAAAGACCAAAGAGGGTTAGGCACAGTGGCTCATGCCTATAATACTAGCACTTTGGGAGGCTGAGGCAGGAGGACTGCTTGAGGCCAGGAGTTTGAAAACAGCCTGAGCAAGAGTGAGACCCTGTCCTGCCTCTACAAAAACTAGAAAAATTAGCCGGGTATGGTGGTGCGTATCTGTAGTCCCAGCTATTCAGGAGGCTGAAGGCAGGAGGATCACTTGAGTCCAGGAGTTTGAGGTTACATGGAGCTATGATGACACGACTGCACTCTAGCCAGGGCGAAAGAGACCCTGTCTCAAAAAAAAAGAAAAAAACAAAGAGACATGACAACTATATATTATGTATGATCCCTCAGAGCAAAAAGAAAGGACATAAAAGACATTATTGGCCAGGCATGGATGTGGTGGCTCACATCTATAATCCTATCACTTTGGGATGCTGAGGTAGGAGGCTTGCTTGAAGCCAGGAGTTAGAGACCAGCCTGGGCAACACAGTGAGACCCCGTCTCTACAAAAAATTTAAAAATTAGCTGAGTGTGATAGCACGCACCTGTAGTCCTAGCTACATGGGAGGTTAAGGCAGGAAGATCGCCTGAGCCCAGGAGTTCAAGGCCTTAGTGAGCTATGATTGCACCACTGTACTCCAGCCTGGGCAGCAGTGAGATCCTGTCTCTTAAAAAAAAAAAAAAAGACATTATTGACATAATCAGGGAAATCTGAATATAGGCTATATATTAAATAATAGTATTCCATCAACATTAAATTTCTTAGGTGTGATAATGGTATCATGGTTGTATAAGAGAATGTTCTTGTTCTTAGGAAATACATGCTTAAGTATTTGGTACATGATATCAACAACAAATTCTCCACAGTTCAGGAAAAAAAAACATTTGGGGTGTGTGTGCGTGTGCACTCACAAAGAGAGAAGAGAATACATAGCAAAATATTGTTAATGGTTGAATCTAAGTAACAAGTCTATGAATATTTGTTGTACTACTCTTGAAACTTTTCTGAAGCTTTGAAATTTTTCAAAATAAAAAGTGGGGATTAAAAACACAAATCATATGTCTAGGGAATAGGCCATGTCTCATCAGATGCCAGAGCCTGGCTTTTTGGGCTGTCTGCCAGTTGAACCATTCTGACTCAGGCAAATAGCTAACCTCCCTCTTAGCATACTGCATGAGTTGAGGTGGCCCACACCTTTAGCTTAAAATAAAAACACACTTTTCAGAGAGAAAAGGCCAAAGCATTCACTGGACATTTCTCCTGGGTATTCAGTGAAAAAACAATATGGCTATCAGTTGAAGCTTCTTTAACAGAAACAACCTGTTTAAAGTTTACCTGACGACAGGTCATAGAGCGCAGTGACGGAAGTTATGAACTGGCAACAGAACCGAGGGCTGGCACTGAATATCTGCTTCAGCGTCTGAACAGATCCTGGCACCAAACAGCAGTAGTCATCCACGAGGGCCCTGGCTAGCCTCACACAGTAGACCACAGGCGTCCGCTGGAAAAAAACCACAGTCCACATAACTACAGGTGTCATGAGAAAGGACACTGGCAAGTAGACTATGTACATATGCTGAATACCACTAGAACTGGCAGAACTGCTTCCAAGAGGGGAAAAAGAAATTAACAGCTTACTTTGAAGCAGGAGTTGGCAATTTAAAGCCCATAGACCAAATCCATCCCTCTACTCATTTCTGTAAATAAAGTTTCATTGAGACACAGCCATGGTCACTCATTTGCCTCCTGCCTAAAGCTGCTCTTGCACTACAAGGGCAGAGTTGAGTAGTTGTGAAAGGGGACTATATGACCCACAAAGCCTACAATATTTCACTATTTCACCCTTTACATAAAACATCTGCCAACCTTTGCTTTAAAATTTACTTAGGAAAGATCGTTTCTGACTTCAAGTGAGGAAGTGATAACTTCTGTAACCCTGTGGGGATTAACAGTCTACCACTTTGAAGAGATTTAGGAGAGTTTGTGAATTCCATGATTAAGATGTTTGTCTAGAGCAGTACTTTCTAAATTTCCCTTACAATCCTGCTCTCTTCAAAAGGTTTCTATATAGGGCAGGCACGGTGGCTCATGCCTATAATTCCAGCACTCTGGGAGGCTGACGCAGGCGGATCATTTGAGCTCAGGAGTTTGAGACCAGCCTGAGCAAAAGCGAGACCCCGTCTCTACTAAAAAAAAAAAAAAAAAATAGAAAGAAATTAGCTGGACAACTAAAAATATACAGAAAAAACTAGCTGGGCATGGTGGCACATGCCTGTAGTCCCACCTACTCGGGAAGTTGAGGCAGGATTGCTTGAGCCCAGGATTTGGAGGTTGCTGTGAGCTAGGCTGACGCCATGGCACTCTAGTCTGGGTAACAGAATGAGACTCTGTCTCAAAAAAAAAAAAAAGGTTTCTATAACACCTTTGAATTCTACATCACTACCCTCCCTGGCTTTTTTCCTTCACATCCATATGTCAATCTGAAGCTCTGGCCACATTCTGAAGCTCTGGCCACATTCAGCAGCTGTTCAGGAAGCTGTATCTCTAGGGTGCCAACTTGTCCTGTGGGAGAGACTACAAGGAGACAGCAGGCCAGATTGTTCATTCAGGCTATAATCTGCCCCCACAACACCAAACCAGCTGTTAAGAACACCAATTTCTCTCTCTTTCTCCAGGAGGAAGCTGCAGCCCCTTGCCCCAGCATGGCAAGTCCTGACCCATTAAGTCCCTTTCCTGTCGTTGACATCTTTCATTTTGCCAAAATGCCAGCACAGCAGTATCTCAACAGATAAATGGAAAACTATATGACAAGTTAAAGGATGCTAAACTTGGTTTCACTAGGTTGTCAAGTAATCCTGAGGTTAAATACAATATGCATGCTGAATTTGGAAGCTCCAGAAATTGAACTGGTGAGAATTAAGGCACAGATTCCACTGAGATTCATCTGTGTTATTACAAATAACAATCTGTGTTATTACAAATAACAATATATTTTCACTAGCCAAATTTCAAGGATAAACAAGATTATAAGAAAAACATTAAATTGAGAAAAAAAGATTTCAAGGGCTTGCGGATGAAGCAGGCTTATGAAACTGAATATAGCAGTAAATTCTGTTAGCTTAGCCAAGGATCAAGAAAATTTTTGGCTAATAATTTTTCTCAGTGGATTATCAATTTTTCAGACTTTTAGTAAAAAAAAACAACAAAGCTAATCTTCCTAAATACTGCCTTAACACTAAATGTACTGTAGATAGATATTTTCTCTTTGACATTTAAAACCACTCTAGAAGGCATTTATGTCCACATCCATTAGAAGAGCCATCAACTTTTTGATGTTACCCTAGAACAAAGCAAAACAATTCACATGCTTACTAACCTAACTACATACAAAAAAACTTCTAATGACAGGTAAACATCACCATAATTTGATATATAGCGATCTTTCTCCCATCCAAGTACTGACCAGGCCCAACCCTACTCAGCTTCCAAGATCAAACGAGATCCAGCACATTCAGAGTGGTATGGCCATAGTCAGATATATTGTGATCTTTCTTAAAAAAAAAAAAAGCTACCTTTGAGACTGCATACATACTGTTTTCAAAATCCGACCTTATCATCATTTTCACCTAAGAAAAAAGATTTCCACTTGTTCTGAAGATGGACCCATTTCTTTTATTATTCATTAAAAGAAAAAATCATTTGCTATTATACACCACTGATTCTCAAGAATGGTTACAATCTGTATCTAAAAATGGTACTGGGGTACTATATCACTATACAGGACAGTAACAATCAAGGACATAATATATGCGGATAAGACCTCTCCAGAAATCCAATTAAATGAAAATTTCTGACAATAAACTCCTCTTCAGAGGCACTCAGGAGCAAGGCTACTCTAGAGCAGTACCTGGAGCCAGGAGGCTGCACACTCCAATACCGGGATTCGACACACAGCCACAGCCATAGAGACCAGTTTTCCCAACAAGCTCATCCGGCTGTCATCGGCCTTGTTCCCTTGAGGACTGAAAAGGGATGAGAAAATAATCTGCCGGACAGAATCCTTGGTTTGCTCCTGGAAATAATTGCACATGATTTCAAGAAGTTGAAGCTCCTGAAGTGAATTCAGTCTCTGTAAAACAAATCCAGGGAAAATTATAAGAAATTTGGCTCCAACTTGATTATTAATTCATACAGTAAGAAAACAGAAAATTTCCCTAGGGTACTTTCCATCCTTAGGAAGCTCCAGTCCCAGTGGATAGAACTTTGCTGTTATTCTCAGCAAAAAGTCACATATATCATCATACATCACCCTGGAGGACCCAGAATGACACGAAACGGTTTGAGCCTCTCAATGACAAGCTAACAGGCGTTTAGTGAGTGGGCAGCCTCCAAAGTCTCTTCCTCTATCTAACACCACTGAGACTCGTCTGTCACACGCCCCGTGAAACAGGCACACAGCAGAGCAATGCCTCTGGACCCCAGAGAAGGGGTCTCAAGGCTGCTGCAGGAGCACGCCAAGGGTGAGGACGGAGCTCCGTAACGAAGGGCGTGTGCGGCTTGACAAACATTCGTCAGCACTGGGGTAAAGGACACCAGTCTGCCTATCCGGAACACAGTCGGGGCAGCCACCCGTCCACTCGCTCAGCCGCACCTTGGGCTGCGCGCCGCGCTCCTTGGGCACCTGGAACACGAACTCCTCCAGCAGCTCCACCGGGCCCTTGTCCACGATGGGCAGCGGCGCGCTTTGCAGCTGGTTGCTGAAATAGATGTCCAGGTGGTACAGCACCTCCTTGGCGGCGCTCAGCGCGTCGCGGCGCAGCAGCGAGTGGCGGATGTCGCTCATGGTGCGGCCGCCGCGGCCCCAGCGCCGAGAGCGTCCCACTTCCGCCGGGAGCCCGGGGCCGCGCCGCCGCCCGCGGAGACAAAGAGGCGCGACCCGGGCCTCCGCCCCGACCCCGGGCCTGGGCCCCGCCGCCCGCCCGCCCGCCGCCACCTGCTCCCGGACTGCTCAGGGGGCCATCGCCGCCGCTGCCGGCTGTCGGGCGCCGGGGAGTCCGACTGCGGCGCTGCCCAGAGCCACCGGAGCCGACGCCGCGCTGCCGAACGGCGGCGGAATGCCCGGCGCGGCGACGGCAGCCCGCAGGGGCCAAACGCAGGCCGCGGCCCGGACGCGCTCTCGGGAGGGCGCCCCCTGGCGGCGCTGCGTGGCGCGCGGGGTGGGGTAAGGACGCCGCGGCGGCCAGAGGCAGGCCACGCCCCCAGCCCAGGAGCCGCCTTCGGGCCAGTAGCCGGGCGGCACTGAGCCACGAAGGCAGGAGGTACCACACTCACCAGTGAAAGCCGGCAAGCCTTTGGGGGCTCCCTAGTCCTTTGCTCTGCGTTCAAAACTCCCACTATTTCATTTCACTGCCCTTTTCCACCAGCAGGGATAGGGGGGGGTAGTACAGGTTTTGGCTTGGGGCCAGCGGACTTGGGCTCCCTCCTGGCGCCAGTGATCCATCTTAAAGATTAACAGTTGTTCTGACCTCACAGGCTGACATGACAGATGATGCCTAATAGTTGCCTTCCTTCAACCCCCGACTCCCCCTCCCTGTCCCCAGGGTCCCTATTTCCCAGCCCTTTCTGGAGGCGTGGCCTCAGGGACGCTGGCTCCTTGGCCTAGCCTGGGAGGACCATGGGAATCTTAGGCAGCCAGCAAGGTCCAGCCCACGCGGTCCTGCTCCTGAAAACCCTCCCACTCTAAAAACCTTCAGCACTTCATGTGTCCTCTTTTCCTACATTCATTGCTGTACTCTGCACTAGTTTTGGATTTTTTAAAACAGGGCAGGAAAGACTTGAATATGGCCAGAAGAGGCCAGTGGAGGACAGGCAGGAGGCCATAAATCCAGAAATGTGCCTCCTGTAAAAGGCCTATCTATGCTGGCTCCAAGGCAGGTCTGTGTGAGGACTCTGGATGTGGTTACCAAGATGAAAATCCCCTGAAGAGGGGACAGAGAATAGGGACAGGCATAAAAGAAAGTGCAGCCAGGACCAAGGCCAAGAAATTGAGTCACTGAGACTCTGCTGCACATCAAGGGACATGGCCATAAGGCCCCTCCTGTCCAGGAGCCCAGAGTTTAGAGTGAGAGACCAAGGTTTCAGTGTCACCTGAATCTCTGAGAAATCATCTCTTGATCCCTTGACACCAGGACTTCAGAGATGCTTGGGTTGAACAGAGGGAAAGCAAGGGCTTTCCCACGGCACCCGGCACAGATTAGGCACTTTCCCTTCCTTGCCCACTGAAAATTGATTTATAAACACAAAGCAAAACCAAAACAAACGATGTTTAGAAAATAAGTATCCAGATGTATAAATAAATGTATACTATATTTAAAAGGCAGTAACACTCTTTCCATTCTTATTTCTTCTTTCTCTCATAATGTAGAAAGGCAGGTAGAAAGATCTCTCGAAGGTTGTTCCAAAGGCCATGGGAGTGAATGTTCTGGTAGGCTTGGGGCATGGCTGATGGTACCCTGGCCACAAGGGGGCAATGCTGGCACCAGGTCCAGTTACCTCTGTACCACTCATTAGTCGTCTGGTTAGTGGCAGCCAGGTATAGAGCAAAGCACAGGTAGCCACAGAGGAGGAAGCTCAGGACCATAACAAACCCCAGCATGAAGACAATCCTTGGAAAGCTCAGGAACAGGTACTGAGGACAAAGAAGCAGCAACACATTAGGCAGCTGGACTGTGACATCCATCAGAGTAAGTACCCGCCAACCCTGGTCCTGTCCATACACACCAGAGCTGCCTCCTCAGCTCACCTACCTGTGTCCAAGTATGACCCACTGAACATAAATCAGAACCATAATGGCATTGACAAATAGCCCAGAAGTAATGCCAGTAAGTACAGGACTTCACTATGGCATAAAGTATTCAAGTTCACATTGAGGGAAAAGTTACTCAGGAAATGGGGCTATGCCAATTAGCTATTTATAAATAAACAAATAAACTTAGACCTTAGTTCATTCATCAAAATAAAATCCCAATGGATTTTAAAATCCAGATCAATGTCTCTCTTAAAATAATACAACCACAAAAATACATAAAAGGACATTCATTGTAGCCTTGATTTAACAGCCCCTCTTCCCAAAAGAAGTTAAATGTCCATCCTTAAGAGTAAAATAAACTCTGGAATAGTCACACTATGGGATCATATGGAGCCAGAGCTGTTAAAAATGATGTCAAGGCAGGGTGCAGTGGCTCAATCCTCTCACCTCCGAGTGAGAAGATTGCTTGAGGCCAGGAGTTTGAGGACAGCCTGAGCAAGAATGAGACCTCATGTCTACAAAAAATAGAAAAATTAGTGGGGTGTGGTGGCAAATGCTGGTAGTCCCAGCTACAAGGGAGTCTGAGGCAGGAGGATCACTTGAGCCCAGGAGTTCGAGGTTGTAGTGAGCTAGGCTGACACCACTTCAATCCAGCCTGGGCGACAAAATGAGACCCACCTTCTAACTAAATAAATATATTTTTTTAAAATGATGTCAATTTCTATGTAATGATTTTTAAAAGATTTAATCTACTGACCAATGAGAAAGGCAAGATGTAAGGATCACACTGTGGTCTTGTGTAAAAACAAAACAAAACTGACTCTGTGATGGTGTATGGCCATACAAATGAACATAGGTAAAAGGCCCAGCTATATACCAATCAAGTACAAAAGTGGCTTCCTCTGGGAAGTAGAACTGGGTGGAAGGAATAACTCACTTTTCATTTTAAACACTACTTCTGAACTGCTTGAATTTTTATGTTATTTTTGTAATAAACAAAATGAAGAATAGAAAGAATTCAATATTTTTAAAAGTTAAAAGAAAAGTTAACAAAACTCTTGATGTGGGAGACTTACTAACTGAAGTTGCAAAGGAAAGAGAGACAGATGTGATGAGGAAGAATGTTTACACATTTTTGTACCAAAAAAAGAAAAAAAACAAAACCCCAAAAACCCATACCCAATGTCCAAAAGATACACAAACAGAAAATAAATATAACAAAGAATTAACTATTATTATTATATAAAGATCTCAAATCAAGAGTTATTCTGGTATCGAATAGGTAAACAGTTAAAGGACATAACTCACAAAAGAAATTACACAAATGACTGACAACGAGAGTAGTCAAAAGTAATCCAAGAAATATGATTTTTTAAAAAAAAGACACACCATACTTTCCTATCAAACTAGAATAGCCTTCCCACCCCAGGCCGCAGTAATGCCTGCTCCAACACGGTGAAATTAACACTTAAACATTGCTCTAAGCACAAACTTTAAAAAAGTAATTTGACAATATGTATTAATATCAAAAGTCCCATGTTGGTAATCTTTGATCAAGTATGTATATTCTTTGGAATCTTTCCTAAAGAAATAGTCTTAAATACAAAAACAAAACTTGGTATCACTAACACTGTATACCACCCGATGGGATACAATATGAAATACACATCGCTACCTAGGAAGTATTTTTGCCAAAAATATTTAACCTAAATCTAATCAAGCCTATATAACTAACTTCCAGTTTACGGGAACTTCCAGTTTAGTTCCAGTTTCCTAATATAAAGAAACAGAGAAAAATTAGATGGCACAATTAGGAAACTGACAAATCTATAACATGGGACATTCTAAAAGATAACTAAGCTACAAAAAAATAACATTAAAAAAAGTAGAGGCATTGTTTTAAACTAACAGAGACTAAAAAGATATAACATTCAAATGCAAGGCATAACTATAAAGTGGATTCTGGTTCAGAGATGTAAAAGAGCTATAAAAGATATATATGGAACAACAGGGAAATCTAAATGCAATATGGACTAGATAAAACATAGACTTACTTTCCCTAGGTAGAATAATAGTACTGTAGCTATACAGAATGCAAATATTCTTTAAAAACGCAAGCACAGGCCAGGCGTGGTGGCTCACGCCTGTAATCCTAGCACTCTGGGAGGCCGAGGCGGGCGGATTGCTCAAGGTCAGGAGTTCAAAACCAGCCTGAGCAAGAGCGAGACCCCATCTCTACTATAAATAGAAAGAAATTAATTGGCCAACTAATATATATAGAAAAAATTAGCTGGGCATGGTGGCACATGCCTGTAGTCCCAGCTACTCGGGAGACTGAGGCAGCAGGATTGCTTGAGCCCAGGAGTTTGAGGTTGCTGTGAGCTAGGCTGACGCCACAGCACTCACTTTAGCCTGGGCAACAAAGCGAGACTGTGCCTCAAAAAAAAAAAAAAGAAAAAGAAAAAAAAATATATATATATACAGAAAGAAAACAGATTAAAATGTTAAATCTTTAATCTAAGTAAAGTATATGGGTAGTCACTTTTGTTATTCTTGTAACTCCTCTATGTGTTTGGAAATTTTCATAATTAGAAAAAAATTAAGAATAAAAACCACTCAAGATTAAAACAAAAATGAGGTATCACTACACACCTATCAGGATGGTGGAAGCTTAAAATAATGATAACATTAAATGCTGACAAGGATGCAAAGAAACTGTGTCCCTCACACATTGCTGGTGGAAATGTAAAATAATACACTGCTCTGGAAAATACTATGATAATCCTTTTTAAAACCTAAAAAGGTGTTATCATACAACCCAACAATTATTAATACATTGAAAACTTATTTTCATATAGAAACTTCTAAAAAAAGGTTCATAGTAGTTTTGTTCAAAATAGCCAAAAACTGGGCACTACCCAAATGACCTTCAAAGGGTGAATGGGTTAAACAAACTGGTATGTCCATACCATGGAATACTACACAGCAATGAACTACTGATACATGCAACAACTTGGATGATTTCAAGGAAATTATGCTGAGTGAAAAAAGCCAATCTCAAAAGGATACATACTATATGCTTCTTATTTATGAAACATTTGTGAAATAACATAATTGTAGAGATGGAGATTGGGTTAGCAGTGACCAGGTGTTAGAGATGCAGGGGAGGAGATGGGTGTGGACATAAAGGGGTAACAGGAGAGTGTCTTGTGGCGCCGGTACAGCTGAGCATCGTTTTCTTTTTATTCACAAGACAGCCTCCCATTGAACAGCTGAGTATCTTGATGGTAGTAGTGGTTATGCAAGGTTGTCCATGTGACAAGACTGCATAGAGCTACACACATATACACAAGTGCACACGTAACTGCTGAAACCTGAATCAGCTCTACAGATCATGCCATTGTCACTTTCTTGATTTTAGTATCACATGGGGCGGGGGGTTAGAAATGTATGTTGTTTCTTTGTAACCTCCTGTAAATCTATAATTATAATTGTTTCAAGAGTTAAAAAAAAGATACTGGCTGTAGAACTAAACAGTGTGTATGTGCATGTTTTCTCATGTTAAGAAAATATCTTTCAATTCCTATTGTGCTTTTATCATGACTGGGTGTTGAATTTCATGAAAGGCTTCTTTTCAGCATCTAGAAAAATAACCATGCCATCATTCCTTACATTTAATAATGAGGTGGATGATATTAAATAATTTCCTAATCTTGCAATTCTGGAATATACCCCACTTGTTTGTGGTACATTACTTTCTTTGAAACAAAAGGAAAAAAAAATATTCAAGAAGAATTGGACAATTACCTTAAAAAACCCTGTTCATACACTATTTCCCATAAATTAAGTAGAAATTTTTTAGTGATCAAATGAGTTTTTTCAAAGAATGGCTTTAGCCCTTACATTATAATAAATTAATTTTCACAGGGTGCCAAAATAATTCAAGGAGAAATAATAGTCTTTTCAACAAATGGGCTGGGACGACTAGATATCCACATATACTGAAGAATAAAGTTGGAACCCTACCTTATACCATTTATAAAACTTAACTCAAAATGGGCCAAACACCTAAATATGAGAGCTAAAACAATAAGACTCTTAGAAGAAAGTATAGGGTGTAAATCTTTATGACCTTGGATTAGGCAACAGTTTCTTAAATTTGACACTAAAGCATAAGCAACGAAATAAAAAAATAGATAAATTGAATTTATCAAAATTAAAAATTCTTGTGTCTCAAAGAAAACTATCAAAAAAGTGAAAAGGCAACCTATAGAATGGGAGAAAATATTTGCAAATCACATAGTTGAAAGAGTCTAGTGTCCAGAATAGACAAGGAACTCTTACAACACAATATTTTAAATGGGCAAAGGTTTTGAATAGACATTTCTCCAAAGAAGATATACAAATGACCAATAAACATATGAAAAGATACTCGACATCATTAGTCATTAGGGAAATAGAAATCAAACCACAATGAGATAGCATTTCATACCCATTAGATAGCTATAATAAAAAAGACAGGTAATAAAAAGGGTTGGCAAAGATGTGGAGAAATTGGAACCTTCATACATCATTGGTGGGAAAATAAAATGGCAGACACTTTGGAAGACAGTCTGGCAGTTCCTCATACGATTACAAATAGAGTCACCATATAACCCAGCAATTCCAATTCTAGGTACATACTCAAGAGAAATGAAAACATATATCCATATAAAAACTTGTACACGAATGTTCACAGCAACATTATTAAAAAATAATCAAAAAGTAGAAACACCCAAATGTCTATCAACTGATGAATGAATAAATAAAATGTGGTATGCCCACACAATGGAAAGCTATTCAGCCAGAGGAAGGAATGAAGTACAGATTCATGCTGCAACACAGATAAACCCTGAAAACATGCTACAAGAACAAAACCAGTGGAAAAGGCTGCACATTGTATGATTCCATTTATATGAAATGTTCAGAAAAGGCAAATCCATACAGACAGAAAGTAGATTAGTGGTTGTCAGGGTCTGGGGAGGAGGGAATGAAGAGTATTTCTTTTGGGGGTAATGAAATGTTCGGGCTGAGGCAAGAGAATCCCTTGAGCCTGGAAGTTTGAGGTTTTTGTGAGGTAGGCTGATGCCATGGCACTCTAGTCCAGGCAACAGAATGAGACTCTGTCTCAATAACTAACTAACTAAATGGGTGGATTTTATGGTACATGAATTTTACATCAATTTTTAATTTTGTTTTTTAATTTTCAGTTTTTTGTAGAGATGGTGCCCAAGCTGGGCAATCCTCCCACTTCAGCCTCCCAAAGTGCTGGGATTATAGATGTGAGCCACCCCATGCCTGGCCAATAATGTCTTTTATATCTTTTCTTTTTGCTCTGAGGAATCATAGTTATCATGTCTCTTTGGTCTTTTTTTTTTTTTTTTTTTCCGAGATGAGGTCTCATTCTTATGCCCCAGCTAGAGTGGTGTCATCATAGCTCAGTGTAACCTCAAACTCCTGGATTCAAGCGATCCTCCTGCCTCAGCCTCCAGAGTAACTGGGACTACAGGTGCACACCTCCACGCCAAGCTAATTTTTCTATTTTTTGTAGAGATGAGGTCTCACTCTTGCTGAGGCTGGTCTTAAACTCCTGAGCTTAAGCGATCCTCCCACCTCGGCATCCCGGAGTGCTGGGATTACAGGTGTGAGCCACCGTGTGCCTAGCCATGAATTTTATATCAATTTTTTAAAGAATGGAAAGGCTTCATGGTTTTACTGGGCAAATAAATGTTCTTTTTCCAATTCTTAAACCTGAAGTCAGAAACCTATAGCCCACAGCATAATTTACCTGAACAAGAAAAACTGTGTCCATAACCTGGAAGTGTCCAAGGTCATCAATGTAAGCTTCCTCATACAGATCCGACACCACCACCAAGTGGACCAGAAACATTGTGCACACAGTGGCCATGGTGACAGCGGAGGCGGTCAATGTCAAGAGGTAGATGAGGAAGTACCTGATGTTCCAGGCCCCGATGCAGTTGTTCACCCAAACACAGTGATGGTCAAAACGGTGCACACACCAGTTACATACACCTGCAAAGAAATGAAGGAGGTGCTGGGTTGGTCCTTAAGAAAACAATGACACCATGCACAACTACTGAGAATTTTACAAACTGACCACTGGCCCTATGAGCCAGGAATGGCAGCTGCTGTCACCAGACTTTTAGAACTACAGTGCCCAACACAGCAGCCACTAGCTAAATGTGGGAGCCGAGCACTTGAAATATGGCTACAAGAAAAATTTGAAAGAACACTTGGTCAATATTGATAGACTTACAGCTGGTTTTCAATTTCTAAAATATTTCTTTGAATTCAATGTGAATAATACTGAAGAGAGACAAGAATTAGTGAAATAGCTTAACTTGGACAGACATAGTTTTAAAACTGATATTTCTGCTTTAAAGTCAAGTCAATTCTTCTGATAAAGATGAACCATTATGTCAATGTAGATGTGGACAGCAAAGGAAAATTATTATTATTATTATTTTTTTGGTACTCAATTCAGTTTTTGGAAAATTTTTGAGACTTCTGGATATAACTTGGATATGTGAGTCTTCTTTTTCAGCTGCAAATTTTATAAAATCTAGGCTGGCACCATGGCTCACCCATAATCCTAGCACTTTGGGAAGCCAAAACAGGAGGATCACCTGAGGGTAGGAGCTCAAGACCAGCTTGGGCAACATAGCCAGATCTTGTCTCTACAGAAAATTTAAAAAATTAGCCAGCTGTGGTAGCACCACCTGTAGTTCCAGCTCAGGCAGGAAGATTACTTAAGCCCAGGAGTTTAAGATTGCAGTGAGCTATGATGACACCACTGCATTCTAGCTTGGGCAACAAAGCAAAATCCTGTCTCAAAAAAAAAAAAATTTATGAAATCTAAATATAGATCAAGTATTTCCAACAAAAATTTAGCATCTAAATCAAGATGTGCTATAAATATAAAATACATAACAGATTTCAAAGACTTAATATGAAAAAGAGAATATAAACTATTAATATCTTATGGATAATTTTTTTTATACTGATTACATTTCAAATAATATTTTAAGTATGTTGAGTTTAATAAAATATCAATTAAAATTAATTAATTGTTTCTTTTTACTTTTGTAACATTGCTACCAGAAAATTTAAAATTACATAGTGGCTCACACTATATATTTGTTAGACAGTGCTTGTCTAGCATCTTGGGCACTCCCCAGAAGACCAGGCTTTACCAGGACTGAAATCTACAAACACAAAATCCCACAGAAACATCTCTTGGTCAACATGCCAGGGTCATGTGGAAAAAGAATTGCTGTTATGTTCAGGCTGAATGCTGTCCACTATATAAGAACATGAGACTGAACCAGGCATGGGAGTTTGTATCTGTAGTCCCAGCTATTTGAGAGGCTGAGGCAGGAGAATCACTTGAGACCAGGAGTGTGAGACCAGCCTGGGCAACATAGTGAGACCCTATCTCTTAAAAAAAAAAACACACAGACTTTACCTTCAGTCATCTGAAAGAAACCACTACCTGTCCTCTAGAAGTAGTGGCCATCCCATGTCTAGGCATCAACTGGCTCTGCTCTTAGATTCAGGAAACATTCCGTTACAAACAAACACAAAGCCCACATGTGTACTGTGGGGTGTGCCACTGGACCCACGAGAGCCATACTTACCGCAGTGCTTAGATCGAGCTGGTTTCCTTAAATCACAAGTAGAGCACTTCATGTTCTTTGGAAACATCACTTCATCAAATTCATACACTTGAAGAAATAATAATTCATTTGCTTTTGTTATAATGGCTGAAAAAAAGTAAGGACATACGTCAGTTTCAAACAATATGGTGAACTGGGTGTTTACAAAACCTATCCCTGATACAACTAAAATTGCTATATTTAATATTTACAGCAATTCATTTTATATAATTGCTTTATTAAGATATAATTCACAGATCCAATTCATTCATTTGAAATGTACAATTCAATGGTTTTTAGTATATTCAGAGTTGTGCAACTACCACCACAATCAATTTTAGAACATTTTCATAACCCCAAAAAGAAATCTGTTAGCAGTCACTCTCCATTTCTCTGTAATGCCCCCCTACCCTGGGAACCACTAATCTACCTTCCATATCTATGGATTTGCTTTTTCTGGACATTTCATTTAAATGGAATCATATAATATGTGGCCCTTTGTGTCTGGCTTCTTTCACTCAGCATAATGTTTTCAAGGTTCCTCCGTGTTGTCACATGAATTTATGCTTCATTCCTTTTTATGGTTGAATAATATTCCATTGAATGAATATAACACATTTTATTTAACCACTCATCAGTTGATAAACATTTGGTGCTTCAAGAACAGAAAAATTTAACAAGATGGAAAAAAATACCAGACACCGATCAGAAGAAAGACCTTGTAATATTATAATATAAAATTCAGACAAAAAAGACTTGAAAGCAAAGACACTGACAGTGATAAAGAGGGTCACTACACAGTCAGCCCTCCGCATCCAGAATCTGCATCTGCAGATTCAACCAACTGCAGACAGAAAATATTTAAACAAAACAAAAAATAATACAACAATTAAAAATAATACAAACAAAAATACAGTATAACAACTATTCATATGGCATTTACATTGTATTAGGTATTATAAGTAATCTATAGATGATTTAAAGTATATGGGAGTTGACAGCACAACGAAGTGACTATAATCACCAATAGTTAGGGTATACTTGAAAATAACTCAAAGAGTGGAATTGGAATGTTCCTAACACAAAGAAATGACAAATGCCTGAGATGATGGATACCCCAATTACCCTGATTTGATGAATTTACATTGTGTGCCTGTATCAAAACATCACATATACCCTATAAAGATATACAACTATTATATATATATAGCCATAATTAAAATTTTTTTAAATGTTTTAAAATGTATACGGGAGGATGTGCGCAGGTTATATGCAAATACTATGCCATTTTATATCAGGGACCTGAGCAGATT
Organism: Mirza zaza; assembly: GCA_008750895.1. Classification (NCBI taxonomy): domain Eukaryota; kingdom Metazoa; phylum Chordata; class Mammalia; order Primates; family Cheirogaleidae; genus Mirza; species Mirza zaza. Next base: position 9,709 of record VSMD01006746.1, on the reverse strand, counting down.
TTTATGTCCATGGGGGGCCCTGGAAACAATTCTCCAAAGATACTGAGGGATAACTGTATTTTGAAGAAAGATTTAATTTAACCAGGAAGAGATAATACTAATTCTAAACTTGAATGTATTTAATAAGAATACATATGTATGTAAATAGTTTCAAAATATGTAAAGGAAAATTGACTAACTACAAGGAACACTCTGGCAAGTCTAACATCAGAATGAGATAAAAAAAAAATCCAGCTCTCACTAATTAATAAAACAAAAAAGTAGCATGGATATAAAAGATCTGAACATAATTTATTAACCTGAGGTAATGGACTTATATGATTCACTATACCCAAGAACTAGAAAATACCCACTCTCTCCCAGGACACAAGATCATTTACAAAAAATGACCACATGCCTCAGCATAATGCAAGTATAAATAAAATTTTAAAAGGAAACAGTATCATACACAATCTCTACATATAACACAATTAAGTGAAAGTATCAAAAAGGTAAACTAAAAAAAAGTATATTGGAAAATTTTAAATAGTTCTAAATAACCCATGGATCAAAGAAGAAAAAAATAAAATTAGAAAACTGAAAGATAATGAAAACACTACATATCAAATCTTTTGCGTTAGGGAGACCACTCCTTGTCTGTAGCACTATCTATTATACAAGACACTGGAGCTGTTACCAGTCTGTATACTAAGAGACTCAACTTACCAGGATTGGTTATGCAAGTTACAGTGAAGAAAAACAGGTTTACAATCAGCAGTAAATAAGGAAGAAGAAGGTAATACAAGGAGAACTCCAGCTGTTGACAGTAGCCAAATATCTCCCAAGTGTATTCACCATAAACCATTCCTTGCAAGACCAGGTGCAAGATAACGAAGGTGTGGTTTCTGAAACAAAATAGGCACATGGCTTGCTCACAGGGACTTCTCCATGAAGAAATCATACAATACTAAGAAAAACAACCAAAGGTCAACTACTTCCTTTGGGCTTGAGGAAATAGTAAGAATTAACTAATAAAACCATGTGAAACATCTCACATATATTTTACAGAAATACATGTCAATATCTTCCCACTCTTTACATATCTCTATTTAAAAGCAGACACGGCCGGGCGCAGTGGCTCAAGCCTGTAATCCTAGCTCTCTGGGAGGCCGAGGTGGGCGGATCATTTGAGCTCAGGAGTTCGAGACCAGCCTGAGCAAGAGCGAAACCCCATCTCTACTATAAAAAATAGAAAGAAATTAATTGGCCAACTAATATATATAGAAAAAATTAGCCGGGCATGGTGGCACATGCCTGTAGTCCCAGCTACTTGGGAGGCTGAGGCAGCAGGATTGCTTGAGCCCAGGAGTTTGAGGTTGCTGTGAGCTAGGCTGACGCCACGGCACTCACTCTAGCCTGGGCAATAAAGTGAGATTCTGTCTCAAAAAAATAAAAAAATAAATAAAAGCAGACACGTCAAAACACCAGAGACAAAAGGCAAATTAACTATGAATAGAACCCAGGACTCTTGATCCTTTCCAGCATCCTTTCCCTCACCAGGCTGGAAACTACAAGTAGCTTCCTGAAGCTAGAGGATGGCAACAATCAATAATGAAAAACAGAAAAGAGGGTGACATTTAAACTCTGAAGTATAAACACCTTGAATGGAAGAGGTAATGAAGGAATCTCCGCATGGCTCTCTGTAGACACTCTGGAATTATATAGGAAAATATCTGAAACAAAAAGACTCAATTTCATTTCTCATTCCTCTCACTCCCAACATATCAGATGCTCCACATACAGCCAGCAATACAAGTGATAATAAGTTTTGTTTCTGCGTATAAGCAAAGAAGTGATTTAAGACAGAGAAGAGGAAGACTTCCTCCTAATGGCCTTCCTTTGATGCCAACTCCTCCATTTCCACTCTGACCCTAATAAAGGCACCTCTCAGGGTCTTCAGTGAAAGGGAGGTGAGCAGAGGGAATAGGTCAGGGAATGCTGATGTGAAGGGCTCTCCTTCCCCTGCACAGGTCCAAGCCCAGGTTCCAGAGTCCATCCCCAGATCACTGGGCAGGAGCCCAGTTCCCTCCCAAGTCAAATCCTTCCCATGGGCTGCTTGCCCCAGTTTTGCTCACTTTGATCGCTGAAGGAGAGTGGACAGCCTGATGATGAGCTTTCTGCCCATGCATCCCCCAGTTCCACTCATCAAGCTGCTCCCTACCCCGTGGACCCTGCTCACATCAATGCCCAATTACAGGCATCAAATCCAGAGGAAAATAGCCAACCTTGAGAATGCTATCCCAAAGCAACATCACAAGATTACCTTCAGAAGGATTAAAAACAAAGAGAGAGACTTTGGAATATACCGCAACTGCCATAAAGGAAACAATAAATGAACCAATGAAGTTAAATGGCACCACTTTTTTTTTTTATCTCGTTGGGAGACCAGTGAGTCTCCTAGACTAGCACAATATTCAAAATCCAGTAGTACTCCAGGATCATTGTTACCTGTGCTCCTCTTCTGACCAGGCCTTTCAAGCGATGGGTTTTCGAACAGATGCAGATCACAACACCACCAATCAGCAGCAAAGCCAGGTAGAACAAGAAAAGAACCAGAAAGTCCATCCTGGGGGCTACAAAGGAACAAAAAGAGCTGACTATCTGCTACTGAGGGATTTATTTTGTGGCACATATGCTCAGACATCAACTTTTGAAATGGCTCCCAAAACAGAATCCATCAGTCCTCAAGCACAGACCACAGAGCCCTAGTGCTCCTCAGTGGGGCTTCCCAGATGGAAGCTCCCTCCTTCAAGATGAAGTTTTTGAATATAACACTGTGGGATTTCTGCCTTTGGGACATCTCCTATCTGTAAGTCCAAAATAAAGTGAGGAAGAAAATGCATCCACCTTCCTTCCCCCCAGGAAGAAATCATTCTTTTACTTCCTTAAACATTCACATATATATAGATACAGAATGTACCCAAAAGAATCTGCCGACGATACCATCCCAACAAGCTTCAGTCAGGGGCAGTCAGGGATTCTGAATTCAGAGTCAGGCATCCTGTCCTAAGAAGCATCCCTCCAGCACAGTGGGCACAACCATCACGGACCACCCTCGGGGACCAGAGTTAACACACAGTGTTAAGATACTGGAACTGGTTACTCTTTGCCTTAGCAGATAGGATTCTGGGCTTGAATTCCAACACAGGAGGTTCAGCGTTCCCAGGCTACGTATTTCTCTTGGTTAGATAATTTTCAGCCGGCAGCTCTGGCATTCCTTCTCCCAAAATTCACAGAGAATTCAAACAGCAGCTCCTCTTGGGCAGCAGTGTGCGCCTGGCACAACAGGTAGCACCCAAAGCTAGAGACATGGGTCCTTCCAGGAGGCTGGATCTGGCTGCAGAGACAGATCAATTCAACACTAACGTATTAAGACAGAGTAGGAGTCAGCAGCGAATACACTATGGAAAATGATTTGGAATCAGAGGATGCTGATCCCCCGCAGTGCGAATAGGTTTTAAGACTTTGGGAGAAACAACTAATTGGTAGCTGGTATCCTTGGGTCTATCGGTATCCCTGAGGCGCCCACGCTGGAGACCAGACAGAGGACCTCCCCAAGGCTACTTCCCATCCGAGGCTCCCAGTGCATGGGTCTGGCCAGAGCTTTTCCCGGGAGCTGGACTCCGGGGAGAGAGATGCAGGGTGCAGCAGGCTCAGAGGAGACACCTGGGGCGCCCGGGTTACGGGTGGCGGGGAGGCAGGACTGCAGCCCAACCCCACACACAAGGTGGAAAGGAGGGCCAGACGGGGAGACGGGCGGCCCTAGGCAGCCGGGGTGATGTCAGAGAGCTCCGCGGAAGTGGCCTTACCGCCAGCCTCAGCGCACAGACAGCCTGACGGCTCTGGCACCTCCCGGGAGCTCCCGGAGACTTCCGGCAATCCCGTGACGTCAGCACGGCGCCGCATCCAGGCCGATTTCCGGCGGAAGTGCACCCGAGTGGCCGCGGATTGCGGCTAGCTACCGGAGGTCTGTGCGCTCGGGGTCGCTCCTCGCAGTCGACCTTGGCGACCTTCGGCCGTGGTCCGGTGTTACCTGTGGGAAGTGGGATTTTAGAGCACTGTTGTCGGAAGACTTACAAGAGGACCGTCCTGGGCCTGTTGTGGGCGAGAAGGCCGGTGTTGTGGAACGGACCGAGCCGCCTCTGGCCTGAGCAGAGCCCAGCGTGGCCCCGCTCACAGCTGACCGCGGCACCCGGGTGGCCCAGGGCAGTCATACTTCGGGGGCTCATCTACTGCGTCTTTGTGGTGGACAGAGTTTGCTTTCAGTCAGCCACACCGTTGGGATCTGTCCGAACCATTTCAGCAACCTTACACTGTAGAAGCGGGTAGAAGTCACAGTATGTGCCCATCAGAGTCAGATTCGGGTCCACGTGTGTCCTTGTTCCTGATGTCTCCTTACAGCCCTGAACATCCTCCCCCTAGGTACAGTGACAAGTGCTTGACCACAAACCTTGAGGATAATAGGGAAGACTGTTTGATGGTAGGCAGGCGTGGGGTGAGAAGAGCTACTTCCAAACATAGCATTGAGAAGGCCCCCATGGGGTATTCCTTTGTTCTGAATCCTCTGAGGTCGAGTATATTCTTGATGCCTCTGAAAACCTGAGCCAGGCCTATCCTCACTTTGAGGGTAAATGTTTGATCTCCAAACACTGGCCTTCAAGCTCTTCTCTTTTCCTGTCTTTGCCCCCTACCCCAGCTTCTTGATTCCTTTACTTTTTCCTTTTAAAAACAATTTCTTACCAAGCAGGACACTTTCTCTTGTATACATTGTGTCTAAGGCCTTCATGAACTTGTGGACACAGAATTGAAAAAACAAAAAAAATCTGAATATATTATATGACCAGGGCAGGGCAGGCTGTGGTAAAGAATAGAGCTCTGTCATATATCCAGAGCGGGCTATGTTTGATCAGTGTCTCCAGCTGACTCACACCCTGCTGGTTGATACTGAGCTAGTGGTTAGATATTTTGGATTACTTTTTTTGTTCATAAATGTGGAACTTTATTTTTATCCCCTTTTATTTTTCTCTGGATGGTTTCAGTTCAGACCAACTTTGAGTCTTTGAGAGAACCTACTGTATTTTGTGCTGCACTGCCTTTCTTTAACAAATTTAGGCAATAATTCAATATTATGTTCTCCAGGTAAGAGTCAAACTATACAAAATAAAACTCTCCCTTGAGCACCACCCTTCCCAAATCCAAGTCCCTTGAGGGAATTCATCACTCTTATTTAGTGTGTATCCTCCAGAATCTGCAAAGCCATAAAGTGACTATACAGATAATCAAATGGGTAAAGTGATAGAACGGAACAGGTATTTTTGTTCTAAGCACAAGTGGCTATTTATACAGACCAGAGGATTATTAACTTGAACCCAAGTATACAGAATTCCAGTGTTTAAAGAGCATATGAAAATCTGGGTAAATACTACTAAATTGTTCTTCAGCTACAAATGTCCAAGAGAGCCTGTTTCTCCAGACCCTTGCCAATATTGAATATGATCAATTCCTTTAATATTTACTGTTCTGATGGGTGAAACAGCATTTAAGTATTTATTTGCTAAGCAAATGCATAGGGATTACTGTGTTCTAGGCACTGTTCTAAGCACTAAAAATGTTATAAATACTAATCATTTAATCTATATGGTAACTCTATGAAATAGATATTGTGATGATGATGAGGAGGAGGACACTTTTATAAATAAGGAAACTGAGGCATGGAGCTAGAAAGTATTAAAGCCAAGATTCAAATCCAAGTATACTTGGACTCAAGAATCATGTTCCTTTTTTTTTTTTTTTTTTTTTGAAAACAGGATCTTGTTTCTCTGTTGCCCATGCTAGAGTACAGTGGCATCCATCATAGCTCACTGCAATCTCCAACTCCTGGGCTCAAGCAATCCTCCTGCCTCAGCCTCCCAATTAGCTGGAACTACAGGCAGGCACAACCATCATGCCTGGCTAATTTTTCTATTTTTTGAAGAGGCAGAGTTTCACTATGTTGCTCAGGCTTAGTCACTGTTCTTAACAATCACTGTACCATGCTGTCCTCATTACAATTGGGCAATTTCTAGTCAGGTTGAACATTTTCATGTGTTTACTAGCCAATTCCTCTCTTAGTTTAGGTTTCTCCAAAAGCCACAAAAACAAGAACTTGGTACAAGTAGTTTACTTTTGGAGATATTTCCAAGAAATGTGAGTGGTTGGGGAAGTGAGAAAGAAAAGAGTGGAAAGCCAAGAAAGCAGATGTTGGTGAATAGGATACCAGTGTGGGCATCTGGGGCTTAGTCCCACTGGGGATCGGATCCTCTGAGACATGCCATTGAACATGCCTCAGAATTGTTCCTGAGGGACAAGGGACCTGGAGTATTCACCCAGCCACTTCTAGAACAGAAACTCCCCAGCCCCAAGGACAGAGAACACCCTCAGCTAAAGAGACTCAGGCATATACAGGAACTGTTTGCAGGTGACCTCCGTGGTGGGCTGATGGGAAATGGGCAGGGTACCTATAACGTCCGCCATGTTTTTGTAACAGAGAAACCCCAAAACACTATGGCTATAACAAGAAAGTTTTTCTTTCACATGCAATAGTCCAGAGGTAGGTAGATAGCATAGGAGCAGCGGGCAGTTCTGCTGCATGAAATCCAGGAGATCACACTAGAACCCAGATTCTTCCTCTCTTGCTTCACAAGGGCAGAGGTTCCTAAACTTTTGTTTGTTCACAGCACCCTTAGTGATTTATGTTTTTTCATGGAGCTCCTAAGCCAAAAAAAAACCCAAAAGCTCCTAACCCCCCCCCCCAAAAAAACCCAAAGAAACCTAACAATTCCACCTATTAAATAATTAGCTCTGAGCAACTAATTAAGCACTGTACTTATGTCCTAACAACATAGTGTCCCTTGGACACTGAGCAATTTATCAAGCCTTGAAACCAGATCAGAAACCACCAGTCTCAAATCCATTTTCACAACACATGAAGAATTTACCAATCTACTGTTGAAACTGTGAACTACCTCAAGTTAGCAATTTCATGTAGGGCAGATGTTGCTTTGTTTTTCTCAAAATTTTAAGGTATCCCACAGCACCCCTATGAGTTTGCTGTGGCACCCCCGGTCACTTCATGCACAGTTTTTGGAGCCACAACACTAGGATATTGTCCTTACCCATGGTCACCACCTTTCAGCTCTTAAGAAAGGGGAAAGACAGAAATGAAAGGCTGTTTCCATTTGATAATAGGACCTAAAAATTGTGCTTTGCCTTTCTTGCCAAGATTCCATTGGCCAGAACATAATCACATGTCCATACAGTCACATGGTTGCAAGGGGAACTGGGAAATGTAGTCTCCAACTAAGTTGCAATGGGTCCAAGTAGAACTTGGAAGGCTGTGTTACTAAAAGGAAGAAATTAAGTGAAATTGTTTTCTATCACATTCTGGGGTATTAGTCTTTTGTCTCTGATAAAAATTCCAAATATTTTCTCCTATGTGTCACATATCTCTTAACTTTATTTATGATAGCTCTGTCGCACAAAGGTTTTAAATTCTGAAGTACTCAAATTTGTCAGCCTTTTCTCTTGTTGCTTTTGTGCTTTGTATCTTGTTTAACAAGGTATTGTTGCCCAGGCAGTGCAATGGCTGATGCCTGCAATCTTAATGCTTTGGGAGGCCAAGATGGGAGGATCACTTGAGGCCAGGAATTTGAGACCAGCCTGGGCAACATAGTGAGTCCAGCCCCCAACCCCAGTCTCTACAAAAAAACAAATTTTTTTTTTTTAAATTAGTCAGTCATAATGGTACACACCTGTAGTCTCAGCTACTCAGGAGGCTGGGGCTGGAGGACTGCTTCGGCCCAGGAGTTTGAGGTTGGAGTAAGCTGTGATGATGCCACCACTGCACTCCAGCCTGGGCAATAGAGTGAGAGCCTGTCAAAAAAAAAAAAAAAAGTTATTCTTTAACTTACACATACAAAAAAAATACACGCATAAACACACACACACACAAATATTCTTCAATATCTTCTTCTAGTTGATTTAGACTTTTTCCCCTTTTTTTCAACACACTGTCAATAGCTTGAGATCTATACTTTTTATCTCTAATTTATCTGGAATTTCTTCCCATGCTGGCTGAGATCACTTCAGAAGGGAAAGGAGACATTTAAAGCGTTTATTCAAGGCTCTATCTATATATTAAATTGTCAACTGCCTTCCAACTTACATTCCTGCTTTTCATGACAATCTTCCACACATAAACACTGCTGTGGACACTGAAGTTTCCTACCCAACATGTCTGCTGGACTCTTCCCCTACACCTCTTTGGATAGGATTAAGCCCACCCCCAGCTCTAGGGGGCAGGTCCTAATTGGTTTTAGCCAATCAGGATAATCCTACCACCTTTTTTTTTTTTTTTTTTTTTTTTTGAGACAGTTTCACTCTGTCATTCCAGCTAGAGTGCATAGCTCACTGCAACCTCACACTCCTGGGCTCAAAATCCTACCACCTTTATCACAATAATTTTTCAAAACAAAAGCCAACCAGGGCAAGGCTAGCCCCTGGAATACAAGTGAACCAATTAGAATGAAACTGGGATTCCTGCATTCAATGGTAACTCCTCTTCGATAGAGGTGAACAAATGTATCAAAGAGAAAGCCTGAAGCCTTATCTCAGGACCATGGGATAAAGCCAAGAGGCTGGAGTGGGCAGATCTCTCATCTAAGTACAAAGTTCAGAGGTGGAGTAAGCTTCAGGTACAGTTCACCCAGGGCTCTCTCTGGGTCCATTTCCCTGCACCACCTCTGGACTTTCTACTTAGATGAGCTATTTTATAAACCATGTTGAGTTACATTTACTGTAACTTGCAACTGAAAGCATTCTAATCCCAACAGAAATGTGTAGTCACTCAACCCTTCTTCCCCTACTTCGTGTTTTTCCTTTTAAACTCATGTTCAGTTTTTGAGAAATATGTACATAACAGCAAAGAAAAAAGACTGTATATCTTACTCTCTTAACTGCTACTTTATGACTGTATATTTCTTTTCTTTTCTTTTCTTTTTCTCAAACAGACTGTCACTCTGTCACCCTGGGTAGAGTGCAGTGACATTATCATAGCTCACAGCAACCTCAAACTCCTGGGCTCAAGCGATCCTCCTGCCTCAGTCTCCCGAGTAGCTGGGACTACAGGCTCGCTATCCTACCTGGCTAATTTTTTCTATTTTTAGTAGAGACAGGGTCTAGCTCTTGCTCAGGCTGGTCTTGAACTCCTGAGCTCAAGCCATCCTCCTGCCTCGGCCTCCCAGAGTGCTCGGATTACAGGCGTGAGCCACTGTACCCAGCTGGTGTATTTCTATGTATATACAAAACTGTGAATTTTGGCCGGGCGCAGTGGCTCACGCCTGTAATCCTAGCTCTCTGGGAGGCCGAGGTGGGCGGATCATTTGAGCTCAGGAGTTCGAGACCAGCCTGAGCAAGAGCGAAACCCCATCTCTACTATAAATAGAAAGAAATTAATTGGCCAACTAATGTATATAGAAAAAATTAGCCGGGCATGGTGGCAAATGCCTGTAGTCCCAGCTACTTGGGAGGCTGAGGCAGAAGGATTGCTTGAGCCCAGGAGTTTGAGGTTGCTGTGAGCTAGGCTGACGCCACGGCACTCACTCTAGCCTGGGCAACACAGCGAGACTCTGTC
>VSMD01006739.1:0-11731 GCA_008750895.1 Mirza zaza | reverse complement strand
TTCAATAAATGGTGCTGGGAAAACTGGATAGCCACTTGTAGAAGGCTAAAGCAGGACCCACACCTTTCACCTCTCACAAAGATCAACTCACGCTGGATAACAGACTTAAACCTACGGTATGAAACTATTAGAATTCTAGAGGAAAATGTTGGAAACACTCTCCTAGACATCGGCCTAGGCAAAGAATTTATGAAGAAGACCCCAAAGGCAATCACAGCAGCAACAAAAATAAATAAATGGGACATGATGAAACTAAAAAGCTTCTGCACAGCCAAAGAAATAGTCATGAAAGTAAACAGACAACCTAGAGAATGGGAGAAAATTTTTGCATCCTACGCATCTGATAAGGGGCTGATAACTAGAATCTACTTAGAACTCACGAAAATCAGCAAGAAATAAATCAAATAACCCTATTTAAAAAGTGGGCAAAGGACTTGAACAGAAACTTTTCAAAAGAAGACAGAAGAATGGCCAACAGACATATGAAAAAATGCTCAACATCTCTAATTATCAGGGAAATGCAAATCAAAACCACAATGAGATATCACTTAACTCCCGTGAGAATGGCCTTTATCAAAAAGTCTCCAAACAATAAATGCTGGTGTGGATACGGAGAGAGGGGAACACTCCTACACTGCTGGTGGGACTGCAAACTAGTTCAACCTCTGTGGAAAGCAATATGGAGATACCTTAAAGTGATACAAGTGGTTCTACCATTTGATCCAGCAATTCCATTACTGGGCATCTACCCAAAAGATCCAATGACCCTCTACAAAAAAGACACCTGTACTCCAATGCTTATAGCAGCACAATTCATAATTGCAAAGGCGTGGAAACAACCCAAGTGCCCATAAATTCATGAATGGATTAATAAAATGTGGTATATGTATACCATGGAGTACTATTCAGCTCTAAGAAACAATGGTGATATAGCACATCTTGTATTTTCCTGGATAGAGCTGGAACCCATACTACTAAGTGAAGTATCCCAAGAATGGAAAAACAAGCACCACATATATTCACCAGCAACCTGTATTAACTGAGCAGCACCTAAGTGGACACACAGGTACTACAGTAATTGGGTATTGGGCAGGGGGGAGGCTGGAGGAGGCGGGTATATACATACATAATGAGTGAGATGTGCACCATCTGGGGGATGGTCACTCTGGAAACTCAGACTTGTGGGGGAAGGGGAGAAAGGGCATTTTTTTAAACCTTAAAATTTGTGCCCCCACAATACGCTGAGAAAAAAAAAAATAAAGCCAAATCTGGAAAACCGGCCCCGCTGATATCAGTGCTGGTGACAGGCCTTTCAGGCTCTCCCGGCCACTCAGAGTAAGGGAACAAAGCGCCAACACCCTGGAGCCCCCGCGCGCCGCAGCCACGCATGATGCAGCCACATGCCGCCTTGCCGGGCGGCCTAGCATGGCCCTGGCGAGCGGTCACGGTGCATCGGTCGCCGTGCATGTTCTTGCTTTTGCTCCACTTAGTCTGTGTTTTAAAAAACTAGAGTTTGCTGTGCCCAGAATGTAAATTAACTTTAAGTGACAACATTTTTACTGATCTTTCCTTTTATCTTTAAAAAAGAACCTCCAACTTTATTTTACTTTTATCCTTAGTTACTCACTGGATCTGTCATAATTAAAATTTAATATTATCTGGAAAACAATGGTCTCTTATTTTCCTTTAAATCTATCTTAGGTGTTAAAAATCATCCTGTCAGGAAGCTATTAAGAAGAAAAATACTCAGTGTCTATACTGTAACATAATCAGGATGCATACCATACAGGATACAAACCAGGTGAGTATTCTAACAAGCTGCATCATATACCAGCTTGATAGATACTACAGACCTCTGCTATCTTGTGTGACTCAGTTTTATAATTACCCTATGACAGTTTTTTAGTTGCCCTATAACATTTTCAAAAAATATTACCTTTAATTTTATTCTCAAAATTCTGAAATGGTTAATGTATATACTTTTACTATATTCTTGCCATTAAAGAACAATGTGACACAGAATAGTTAGATTTCTTGGCCAAGCACACAGAAAATAAAATTTAACTCTGGGGCATAAAGATTCAACACTATAGCCACTTGATTTCTAGTCTAGTTTTTCTATCTTTTGCCATCATTATATTTTACAGCTCTTGTTATTTGTTGTTTTAATTGCATTATTTTTTATTTCAAAATGTTAAGGGGTACAAGTGCTGTTATTACATGGATATCTGGTATAATCTTAAGTCAGGGCTTTTGTTGTGGCCATCACCAGAATAGTGTTCATTGTGCCCAGTAGGTAAGTTTTTATTCCATACCAACCATGCCCACCCTCCATCTTGGTTTCTCACATCCTTTGTATCTTTTTGTGCCATGTGTACCCATCTATTATTAGAACATATGGTGTTTGGTTTTCCATTCCTGAGATATTTCATTTAGGACAACGGTCTCTCATTCTATCCATGTTGCTACAGATGATGGTATTTCATTACAGTTTTCATATCTATCTGATTCCAATCTGACTCGTATGTGTATAACCACATTCAGAATTCTGGTTTTTGACACCCAAACAACTATATTTCTTCATCCTCTTGCCTTCATGCCTGTTTCCCAAATTAGCGATCAGGTACTTTGAACTTTTGGGCTTCAGTGAAAGAACTACAACCCTCAACTTTGTCCCCCTGAATCATACTCTCTAATTAAGAACTTTTATTTGGTTCCATTCTCTTAACTTAAACTTTGCCTTTAGATGCAACAATCCATTGAGAGTAATTAATAGGTGTGGAAACCAGGCTCATAATTTGGTCTTTGATACAAGGCTGAATTTTAATAAGCCAAGGGCACTCAAAGTTTTCTAAAGGGTTTCTTATACTCTATTCCTATTTAGGTTTAAGAAGCAGTTGACTTTTCAAGTTTCTTAAAGCCTCACATTTTCAAGTGTCCTATATTCTTTTCATCACTGCTTGCAAATTGACCAATTCTTTCAAATTTCATCTTTTTTATGATACCATATTAAACATGGCTAACAGCACACAAGATAAACTATCAATATTCTCTTCCTAACGTTTCCCCCAAAACCAGGAATTCATTACATACAAGAGCTGCCTCCCATGTTGCCAGAGGTATCTGGTTCACGGGAAGATTTGCTACTTGGTAACATCGATATCTGTCACCACTAACACATGCCGTCCTCCTGGGAAGCTAATGACCCACATTTCTGTTTTTTTCTCTTGTAACAACACCCAAATTCTAAAACTAAATTTTTGTCAGTCTGTAAAAGTGTCTTTTTCTTAATGAATTATAACAATTATTAATAGTTTGGGTATTTGAACTTACTCTGTAATTTGCCCTTTCACTTTTCAATGGTGTCTTTTGATGCAAAGAAGCTTTTGCTATCAGTGTAGACTGACTTACCAATCTTTTCCTTTATGATTATTGCTGCTAGTGTCCTATTTCAGAAATCTTCAAGTAATAAAATTATTCTATTATTTCTCAAAGATTTATATGCTTACTTTTTAATTTGAGATGTACAATTTACTAAACATGTGTGTGTACTGACTTAGTAACTAGATATGGTACAAAGTAGAAGATTCATTTTATTCCTCGTGCATGTCCAATTAACCCATCACCACTTATTAAAAGACCACCTTTTCCCTACCCTTGTGCAGTGCTGCCTCAGTCATTAAGTTCCCATACATGCACAGGTCTATTTCTGGACTTTCATTCTTCTATTTGTCTATTCCTATGGCCTATGAAAGCTACACTTTCTTAATTATTACATCTGTGTAGTAACTCTTGATATATCTGGTATAAATAGTTCTCCTTTATTCGCAGTATTCAAGATTGTCAGCTATTTATAGCCTTCTGAATTACCATATAAATGATAGAATCTACTTGTTAATTTTCAAATAAAATGATTTGCTTGCAAGTATAGAGATTGTAGCGAAACTATAGGACAATTTGTGGAGAAATAACATCTTTATATTATTTGGTGTTCCAATCCATGAATATGATATATCCATCCCTCCATTTATTTAGACTTTCCTTTATTTCTCCTAATAATGTTTAATGTTCTCTTGGTATAGGCCTTAACTTCATTTATAATAAAGAATTTAGAAAGTATCAGCTTTCGGCAGACATTTTAGTTCCAAGTTCCTACTCCCTATTTGACCAATGTTTTGTCTTCTCTCTTCTGAATTACTATTATTATCTAATTTTTTACTAAAATCAGCATATGCCTCTAGAATAATCATAGATTTAGTGTCAACTTCTTTTCATCTCTCGCTTTATTTTTTCTCTCCAGGGAATTTTCCTTGCTCTCCTGCAAGCTTAAATATGTCATTACAAGTGTTTTTGGTTATCATCCAGATTTCCTAGCTTTTAGTAATAGAAAAAAGTCAAAAGGTTTTTGAGCTACCTAATATACCATAGTGTCAAAAGTGGAAGTCGTTAAAAATGCTTTTGCTTTTCATTTTGTAGCTTTGGATACTATTTAATTTTTGTTTTGTCTTCAATTTGAATTACTTTAAAAATAACTAATTTTAAAAGTTAATGCCTATACATCCATGTTTGATCCCCTAAAATAACAATTTCTACATTAGAAAAACTGGAGACTTCTATACTTATCCTTGAATACAAGTTTCATTTCTCCTATATTGATTGTCTTTTTGTTATGCCAAGCATAAAACCTTCTATACGGGAGCTTTTATATAGCAAAAATGTTCAATGTGTTTTTAATTTATTTGGGCCAATAAACTATTATAAATTATATAATTCCAGAAATCTAAATGTTATTAACTGAATGTTTGTTTCCCCAAAAATTCATATGCTGAAGTCCTAATTTCCAATCTGATGGCATTTGGAAGTAGGGTTTTGGAGAGATAATTAGTTCATGTGAGTATATCTCTTATGCAAAGGATTATTACCCTTATAAGAGAAATAAGAAAGACCATCTCTCTCTCTCTCTCTCTCTCTCTCTCTCTCCCTCCCTCCCCTACCCCCATGGGAGAATACATTGAGAACACAGACGTCTTCAAACCAGGAAGAGGGCTCTCTCCAGACACTGGATCTGCTGGTGCCTTGATTTCTAACTTCCCAAGTTCCAGAACTGTAAGAAATAAATAGTGTTTGAGCAATCCCGGTTATGGTATTTTTATTATAGCAACCTGAACTAAGACACTGAGGATACAGTGAGTAGTTGCTTAACTGAAATTGGCAAATGAATGTATTCAGACCCTACAGCAACTATGCTTATAAAACTTTCTCTATTCACTCAACAGTGAACTTGAGAAAAAATAAAAAAGCTGATTGTAAAAAATTTTAAATTCTCAGATAAACCTATATTATGGTTACAATACCAATAGCTTTACAAGTAAACAGTATTAATAATATGACTGTAATTTGCTTGTTATCAATGTTTAATAGTATACATAAATATGCTGAATTATGTTTAAAAAGTTAAATGTACTCTCTTCATCTGCCAGTTTCTAACTCCTGATTTCTTTACACTGAATTAAACAGAAGTACATCAAAAGCTGTGACAGACACCACAATCAATATTTAGACACTATCCAGTGCCTGTCAGGCACTGTTGTCACATTAACAGGCAACTTCATTAAAGGCTCTGAAAATAATGTATCTGGGTTCACACTTGCCAAGGAACCTCCTCTAAGACTCAGGAATAATAACAGGAGGGAAGTTATCATTTAAATATATGATTGTTAAATAATAAAGGCATAATGGCATTTAGCTGTATAAAATGTGACATCAGGTTGAATAAAAATGGCAAATTCAATAACTGAGCTCATAATAAATAATTGAAAGTCACACAATATTTCAAAAATGACATCAGTTTCCCTACCATAATACTCACCCTTTCCAACCTTGAAATTTTCTTTCCTAAACTCCCCATTAAATCCTCACTGAGTACCTGAGACAGTCTTTGAACCCATATTGATTTAATTCTGACAAAAATACTTTAAACATTTCTCTTTAACCTTTTCCTAGAATAATCTTCTCTACAAAAAAGTATACAAATACCTGTAGAACCTTGGTTTAATACATAAACATAATTTTTTCAAATATATTTCTAGATGGTCTATAAAATATTAATAATCACTAGCCCATTTAAATGTTCAAATCTCAAAGAACTACCACAGTATGTCTTGAATGTGTCCCCAAACCTTCATGTGTTGGAATCTTTTTTTTTTTTAAGGAATAACAAATTTATTTAATCAAAGTTTTATGTGACATGGGAACCTTCAGAAACAACCCAAAGACCCAGAGAAAACTGTCCATTTTTATTCTTAGATTCGATGAAGAATGGCCAGTGAAGTAGAGATGTGATTGGACGATCTAACAGCATCAGATTGAGGTTGGAGGAAACCCAGCAAGGCCATCTGTTCAGATTCATCTAGGCCTCTCTGTGTAGCATTCCTTCCTACCCTCCTAGGTATTGGGTAGGGTCCTCTGGAATGGGAGTGTTATGACCTACTCTCAGACAAGGTAGGTCAGAGAATTTCTCTGTGGCTAGCTGCTACACAGAAAAACGGGGGAAGGTTGGAATAACATTTCTAGGTTCCATGGCTTGCTTTGGGGGAAGAGGAATTCTGGTTTCTATGACTTGCCTCCAGGGAGAGAGATGGACAAGGGACAAGCAGGCAGGAGAGAAGGTCAGAGAGATTTTCTCCTCCTGAAGTTGCCCCCGAATCCTTCCAGTCTCCTGTCACTCGCAGTACTCAGCATGCCAAGGCAACATACTTTGGGGTGTTTTTACTGAGCTCCAACAGTTGAGATCCTAAGAGAGACTTTTTTGTTTGTTTGTTGAAAGAATATTCAATGCCACTTATCTTGATAAGCACTATTCAACATTGATCTTAGAATAATAAAGTAGAAAACAAAAGGACAAATAAAATTATTGGACATGCATCTTTATGAATGTGCACATCCTCCAGAAAACTACTATAGAGTTGAAAACGTAAATGTATATGAATATAATATATGGACTTTTAAAGCAAGTGGAAATATACCATATACAGTTTTCATCTTGCTTTTTTACATTTAGCAAATGCTATTCTACTTACTACCATGTTTCCCTGAAAATAAGACAGGGTCTTATATTTATTTTTCCTCAAGAAGACACCCTGGGGCTTATTTTCAAGGGATGTGTTATTTTTTTTTTAAGTTCGATACAGCAATCTACATTTATTCAAATATAGATAAGTCGTCTTCTTTTGGAACATCATCATAACTCTCCAAACCCCGAATTCCATCCTGAATTTCTTCTTTTTTTAATTTTTTTATTTCGGCATATTATGGGGGTACAAATTTTAAGGTTTCAAAGAATGCCCTTTCCTCCCCTTCCCCTACAAGTCTCAGTTTCCAGCGTGACCATCCCCCAGATGGTGCACATCTCACTCATTATGTATGTATGTACCCGCCTCCCTCCCTCCTCCCACCTGCCCAATACCCTATTGCTGTAGTTCCTATGTGTCCACTTAGGTGCTACTCTGTTAATGCCAGTTTGCTGGTGAGTATATGTGGTGCTTGTTTTTCCATTCTTGGGATACTTCACTTAGTAGTATGGGTTCCAGCTCTACTCAGGAAAATACAAGAGGTGCTATATCACCATTGTTTCTTAGAGCTGAATAGTATTCCATGGTATACATATACCACATTTTATTAATCCACTCTTGGATTGATGGGCACTTAGGCTGTTTCCACAATTGGCTGTTTCCAATTGTGAATTGTGCTGCTATAAACATTCGAGTGCAGGTGTCTTTTTTGTAGAGTGTCATTGGATCTTTTGGGTAGATGCCCAGTAATTAAGATTCCAACACATGTTTACACTGCTGGTGGGATTGCAAACGTGTTGGAATCTTAACCCCAATGCAACAGCGTTGAGAGGTGGAACCTGTAGAGGGTGATGAATGGATGAATGCCGTCCTCACTGTCACCGAGAGGCAGAGCTCCTTCAGGGACTGCTTCCTGATGAACAGCAGAGTCTGGCTCCCTTCCTCCTGCCTGGCTCTTGCTCTTTCACCCTCCGGCCCTTCCGCCGTCCATCATGGAAGGATGCAGCAGGAAGGCCCTTGCAAGATGTGGGCCCCTCGACTTTGGACTTTTCAGCCTCCAGACCTGGAAAAATAAAATTCTTTTCTTTATAAATTATCCAGTCTGTGGTATTCTGTCATAGCAACACAAGACAGATACAACATAAAGATACTTAGTACTAAAATAACCATTTACCAGGAAAGTGTGCTAGAAAATATGAGTTATTATATATGTATTCTGATTCTGTTTAAGTTACTTTAAATCATTTGCCTAAAGTAGGAGAAAAAATAATATTTGCTTTAATAAAAGAACACTTTAGTCTTGTTTCTATATTTGCAAATAGTTGGTTTGGATGGATAATCTGCTTTTCATTCTGTTTTGTTTACAGGTGGAGGAACTCCAGTTTTAGAATGGCTAAATAACTAGTATTTATTCTAAATTGCTTAAGTTAAAAAATACTTGAAACTGTCAAATTTAAAAGATATGTTGGCATAATGTTAAATGTTTAAAATATTTTTAAATATCAAACTTGATGCAAAAAATTAAAGCAATATAAATTAACCTATTAAGGCAGGATAAAATTAGGAGGTGGATGAGGGAGGAAGGAAGAGAAAGAGGGGAGATGGGAACAAAGGAGGGGTGGGGACACAGAAGAGAGGACAGGAGAGAAAAGGAGAGGGTGAGGAAGGCAGAGAGGAAAGGAGGAATGGTAGAGAAGGTAGGCAGCCCACCTGGATTACCTGAGCACCATCTACTAAAGAAACTATTTTGCCTTAAAAATATGTCACTGACTCTGGTGTGTATCAAACAGAAAAGTTAATCTTTCAGCATAAAATTTATTTATATCCTATACTACCTGACCCTTACCCTGCCCACTTACTCACCTCAGAGCCACATCAAATCACCTACAATTGGTGACTAAACCAACCTTTTTCAGACCACCGGGCACATGCTATTTGTCTTTCATTGCGGTCATCCCTTTTTCTCTGTCTCTACCTCTTTGTTTTCCATTCTCCCTCTTTCATCTTCTCAGTCCTTCAATTATGCTTTAATATCAGGTCTAATCTTGACTTTTCTTGTAAAGTGTTCCCTGATCTGTCTCTCTCTTCAGGAAATGTTGTGTCCCTCTTCAGTGCTCATTTGGCAACTTTTGCAAACCTCTGTTTCACCACCTAACACTTGCACTGTGCCATATGCAGATACGAGCTTTGTAAGTATTGGAACTGAATCCTACCCATCACTGGGGATGGGGACACTTCTAGATTCTTAGGAATTAAAATATACTTATTATAAAAATTAGATGTTAGTTATTGTACTATTGGATGAATAAACAAGCTTAATTATGAACCCAATTGTATTTTTAAAAGTCATATATAAATTAATTATGCAATTTTTTTGAGCCAAGGTCTCCCTCTGTCACCCAGGCTAGAGTACGGTGACACAATCATAGCTCAATGCAACCTCGAACTCTTCAGCTTAAGCAATCTTCCTGCCTTAGCCTCCTGAGTAGCTGGGACTACAAGTGTGAACCACCAGGCTCAGCTAATTTCTTCTAAATATTTTGTAGACACATATCTGGTTGTGTTGTCCAGCCTGGTCTTGAACTCGTGGCCTCAAGTGATCCTCCTGCCTTGGATTGCCAAAGTGCTGAGATTACGTATGTGAGCCATTGCACCCAGGCTGCAATTAATTTATATTGGGAAAATTTGCTTGATAATTTCTAATACTTCTTTATAGTTTGTTGATTACAAACCTAAACTAACATTTAATTATTAAAAAACGAACTTTTCATGAAGGAGCAAGAATGCTGTGAATAAGAAGTCTACAGAGAGTTCACAGAGTTCAAAACATGCCAAACCTACATGAAATAAGTCCGAGAGGCTCAGGGTGCTGCTGCTGCTGAGCTCACAGAAGCATTTGGTAATTAATCTGAGCTTTAGGGATTTTCAAATGTTGTCAAATACATTTAGAATTTTAAATCTGTTCTTTGAAGGGGCATTCCCAAATAGAGGTCATTCTATTAAGAAAAAAAAAAAGTTTGAACTCAACTTCCACCTTTTATTTGGTCAAATGAGCACAATAAATATTTATGGAAATATAATTTGATATCAAATAAAGCTTGTTTAAAAGCTCTAGTGATTATGACATGAAATCTTTGTGTATAATGATTTGATTATGCATGAGTTAGCTAGTGGCTATAATTTAATTTTTAAATTTCTTACACGGGATATCACTTGGTTTTGTAATATTAACCTGGGACTGGAAGTAAGATGGTTTGTCACCATCTGTCTTAGAAAATACATGCCTACCTTTGGACGCTTACTGGAAGCTACAGAACCCTCTGTGTAGCTTGGGACCAAATATAACCAAAGCAAACAGCTAAAGGACAGGAAGCAATTGCAAACTATACCTTATATGGAAATGAGCTGAAATACATTTAGCTGGTCATCTCAAAACCAGAACATTGGAAAAGACCTGGAGGAATTTTAGAGAGAGACAGCCAAAATGACTTTGGGAAGAATAAGTGATTTATGAATTAGATTAAATCTTTAAACATGTACACCTTGAGTAAAGGACATCTAACTTTGTGATAACCCATTAAAAATATTGAAGAAGCATAAACATCAACAAGAAAAGAAAATATTGCCATGGTCATAAAATAAAATATAAACCATTTAAACATAATACAACCAAATTTTAGCAAAAGCTAGAAGTTGGCCCAAATAACAATCCTTCAATATAATTTTGAAATTTCTGGAGGGTATAATAGTGTAAATAAAAGACTAGAAATATTTCTATAAAATTCTAATTTAATACAGAACATAAAATTTATACCTGGTTATCTTTGGCAGGGACTTTCGAAATTGTCTTCTCAATATCATAGTCAATTCTTCACAGTCTGGAAATACAGCTTGAAAACTATCCAAGATAATAAAATAATCTATAAATTGCACTCGTACAGGGAGAGAGATCTCTGATCCCTATTGCCATCAATCTGCTCTGACAGCAAGGTTTTAAATGGACACAAGGTCACAGAGCAACGGGGAGACTCCCACGCGCCCTCCGGGTCGCGGGCTCCCGCGCCTGCCGCGGGACGAGCCTCGCCCGGCCGCCGGGGGCGATTTCTGACCGGCTAGTTAGTGTGCCCCCCGGGCCCGAAGTTCTCGGAATGCCACATGTTAGTCTTTTTATCACAGTGCATGATCCAAAGCCGGCCCAACCGTCAGGAAGTCAATAAATGGTCATTTAGTCGAGCGGTCCCAACCTTTTCAACAGCAGGAACCAGCTTCGCGGAAGACAGATCCTCACGGCCGGGCAGGTCTTTCCCCGGCCAGGGCGGCCGGACGCGCGCAGTCCTGGGGGGCGCGGTCCTCCCGAGGGGGTGCGGTCCTCCCAGGGGGGGCGTGGTCCTCCCAGGAGGGGGGTAGCGGTCCTGGAGGGGGGCGCGGTCCACCCAGGGGGGGGGTGGGATCCTCCCAGTAGGGGTGGAGCCGTCCTCCCACGGGCGGGGGGAGGCTGGTCTTCCCAGGGGGGGGGGGAGCAGTCTTCCCAGGACTGAGGGTGCAGTCCTCCCAGGAGGGTGGCGGGGTCCTCCCAGTGGGGGAGCAGTCCTCCCAGGGGGGAGCAGTCCTCCCAGGGGGGGGAGCAGTCCTCCCAGGGGGGAGCAGTCCTCCCAGGAGGG
>VSMD01006732.1:0-107305 GCA_008750895.1 Mirza zaza | reverse complement strand
TCGAGTGGAGGATGGAGTGGAGGAGGAGGCCGTCGAGTGGAGGATGGAGCGGAGGAAGCGGAGGAGACAGAGGCCGTCGGGTGGAGGATGGAGTAGAGAAGGAGGCCGTCGAGTGGAGGATGGAGCGGAGGAAGCGGAGGAGGCGGAGGCCGTTGGGTGGAGGATGGAGTGGAGGGGGAGGCCGTCGAGTGGAGGATGGAGCGGAGGAAGCGGAGGAGGCGGAGGCTGTCGGGTGGAGGATGGAGCGGAGGAAGTGGAGGAGGCGGAGGCCGTCGGGTGGAGGATGGAGTGGAGGGGGAGGCCGTCGGGTCTCAAGCTCCGATGGCGGCAGCAGCAAGAGAAAGGGAAGGGCGAGGGCAGAGCGGCCGGCCGAGGGGCTGACGCGGACGCAGGAGTCGCGGCGCAGGGCGGACGGAGGGCCGGAGCGCGAGGCGTGCGCGAGGCGGGTGGCTCCGCGCAGAGAGCGGGCTCTTCTGTCCTGGCATCCGCAGGAGGCAGGCGGTGCGCGCTCAGCCGGGCGCCCACCTGGCCGCCCTCGGAACGAGAGGACCTGCCCGCCCGCCGCCCTCGGAACCAGAGGACCTGCCCGCCCGCCGCCCTCGGAACGAGAGGACCTGCCCGCCCGCCGCCCTCGGAACGAGAGGACCTGCCCGCCCGCCGCCCTCGGAACCAGAGGACCTGCCCGCCCGCCGCCCTCGGAACCAGAGGACCTGCCCGCCCGGCCGCCCTCGGAACCAGAGGACCTGCCCGCCCGCCGCCCTCGGAACCAGAGGACCTGCCCGCCCGGCCGCGAGTGAGGACATGGGCGGACGGGACCGCTGGCAGGTGGGGCGGCGGGAGGTAGAGTCTGAGGCTCGGAATAACCGTCCAGGGCCTTTCCCAGCCTTTCTCGGGACCGAAAGAATTGCTAGGTGGACGAGTGTCCCACCGCACAGTTAATCGCTCAGAAAGTCCTGTGCCGCGAGCCCGGAGAGCGTAGCGTCCGTCGAAGTTGCCAGAAGAGGCAGAAAGAGCTCCCAGAGCTTGCGTTCCCACAGCTGGTTCGTGCCGACTCCCAGTTCCCAGCTCCTCGAGCCTGCGGTGAGCCGGATGGAGCGGGGCTGGGAGGGGTCGCCGCCTGACGCCACCGGGTCCAAGCCGGTGTCGGGCGAGCCCTGGTTGTCACGGCATAGGGGAGCAAGGCCTCTGAGCGTCTGAGGCAGAGAAGCAAGAACCTGGCGCTGTTGGAAGCCATACCTCCAACAGGGACCCATTCAAGAACCTGGAGGAAGAAAAGACCACATTTGCACAGGACAACATGGGTTAAATACGAAGGCACCCGCTGAACGTGAGTGCTGTGTAGACGGCAGTAACGCTCTCCTGAAGACTGCAAAGGGAGTTGGGAAAACAATCATGTCCTAGAATAGGAAAATTCAAGATTGTTAGTACATGAATCCCTCCTAAGTTAATTTATTAAATTCAACACATTCTCAACAAAATATCAACCATTTTTTAAAAATGATACAAGTAAATTCTAAAGTTCACACAAATAAATAAGAGCTATTATTAAATAGCTCTTATTAAATATAGTTATTAAATAATATTTATTATTATAATAAATTATAATAAATAATATTAAATAATAATATTATTAATAACTAATTAAAATAGTTATTAAATATATTATGCAGCCTCAATAATTAAAATATTGTGCTACTGGTGAGTGAATAAACAGGACAGTGACATAGATTAGAATCCCAGAAGTAGTGCCAAATATATATGGAAATAAATAAGTGAAAAAAGTCATTTAAAATCAATGAAGAAAAATAAACTATCCAATAAATGTTACAAAAGCTGCAAACTGTATGGAAGAATGGATAAATTGTACCATACTCCAGGATAAACTTCTCATAGGTCATTTATTTCAACAGTTAAATGTTTTCAAAAATGAAATCACAGATACTTCATTATTTGGACAAACCAACTGGAAAGATACATTTTTGGGGCAATTGGAGAAAATTGACTGTAGATTGAGTATTAGATGATAACAAATAGTATTGTTAAATTTGTTACATATAATAGCAGCATTATCGTTTTATACAAGAAAATATCCATAATTTAAAAATGCATATTGAAATATATAGTAGTAAAATGATTTGGTATTTGGGGTTTGGTTTAAAATAACTTCGTAGAAAGAGAAGAGAGAGAGTAGAGGTAGAATGGCAAAACCTCAAAAGCTGTTGAATTTAGGTGGTGGGTATATGGGGTTCATTATCGCATCGTCTATAATTTATATAGGTTTAAATTTCTTCAAAATAAAAGAAAATAAGTACCAGAAGAAAACATAGGAGGTCTTCATAGCTGTGAATTTGTAAGACCTTTCTAATTGATGTAGAATTCAGAAACCATGAAAGAAAAGATTGAAAAAATTAGCTATACACACACACACACACACACACACACATATTTAAGCCACTTTTTGCACTGGGAAAAAGCTACAGAAGAGAAAGGAAAAAACTAGGAAACCTATTTGTGACTCATATCACAGGTGAATGACTAATATATCAGTATAGAAATTTCTAAAAATCCTTTAAAATTAATAAAATTATAGAAAAATAGGCAAAGGATCTGAGCAGACAGCTCACAAAAAAAGAAAAAGGAACTTAAAGAGTCTAAAACATATGGAACGATGTTCACCATCATTCTCACTAAGGAAAAAACATGTACAATGGCTGGGAAACCTCAAGAGTAGGAAAACCCAGCAGCTGACCAGACACCGGAGAGGCCGTGGGAGACAGGGACCACTGCCTCCGGGAACGTAAAATGACACAGTACGGATGAGCAGAAGTTTGACAGTTTCCATCAGAATTCTTTCAGATGTACTTAAGTCCAACTGTATACATCATAGCTTTGTTTGAAATAGCAAAAAATTAGAAACCTCAATGCCCATCCGTGGGGACTGGTGGAGGAAATATTGGAGCTGTGTGCGGTGGAATGCTGTGTAAGGACACAAAGACGCCGTCGGTGTGCCGGTGTGGAAGACCTCTGCAGTGCACTGTTACGTGTGCTTTGCACACTTCTGCTTGTGTGTAATGTGAAGATCAGTGCTTGTGTTTGCTTGCATAAGGAGGCTCTGTTAAGGACAAAGAAGCTAATATAGTAGGTAGTATAGTGTTCACCCACTATATATATATGTGTCTGTATATATATATATATATATATACACACACTGTGTTTTTTCCATGGTGTACACACTTACCTATGATAAAGTTTCATTTATAAATTAGGTACAGTAAGATATTAACAACAGCCACTGCTAATAAAATAAAAATTTAGTCACTACTAAAAGTTATGTGAAAGTGGTCTCTCTCTCTCTCTCTCTCAAAATACCCGGCTGTGCTGTCCTGCGAGTGGCTGCAGCCGGGAAGGAAGCTGTAGGTGAGCAGGGCTACTGCAACTGCATCGCAGAAGTGGGGGAGGCTGGAATATTTCACCGCGAACCTGTCACTTTAAGCTTGACTCAGTCACATGAATCAAGAAATTACAGATGTAAATTGGCTTTGAAAAGGCCGTACTGTGGGCTTGTTACGCAGAGCCACCCTTGCAGACCACGTCCTAGCTTCACGTAGGACATCTATTAGCAGTGTAATTTTTTATATGAATTGAATAACATTCCAAAAATAACAGGTCATTTGAAAACATATGCCTTAGGTGCCCATTAAATGTTCTTTTCAATATTGGTTTTGTTCAGAATGTGTCTGACCAGCCCTGGATGGAGAGTTCCATCAAGTGAGAAATCGGGCCCTCTTTGGGAGGGAAGGCTCCCTTCGCTCATTCCTGTGTCGTTTCATCACCTTCTGCACGATCCAGCCAGCTGCTCTATTAAATATGAATACCACATATGCCTTAAACCTACAGGTGAAGAAATTAGATGAGCTGTCTGGCCATAAATTATATCATGATCCTTGGGAGAGTCTTGTGGCCCAGAGCCAGAACTGTTTTACCATGATTGAAACTGAACTTCATGCATCTACTTGCTGAATGCTTTTCCATTTCCCTTTAAAAGCTGAGTATTAGCACGTACGGTATCTTTTTTATTACCCTTCACGTCATGCTGGACAGAACCCATTCTTGGAAATACAAAGATTCTTATTTTTAGTTGTTTAGGAAATAAAATTACTAACTTCTCCCCCTGCCTCCCTTTTTCTTCTTTATGAAGAAGAAAGAGTGTGATATCTTATTTGCACTGTCTATTCTGTATTGGGTAAG
This sequence comes from Mirza zaza, assembly GCA_008750895.1. Taxonomy (NCBI): domain Eukaryota; kingdom Metazoa; phylum Chordata; class Mammalia; order Primates; family Cheirogaleidae; genus Mirza; species Mirza zaza. Next base: position 103,057 of record VSMD01006732.1, on the reverse strand, counting down.
AAGATGGGGAGGAGGGTGGGGTTTGTGGGGCTCCTTCACGAAGTTTTCCTCACTTGGAACTAAATACCATGCAAGTCTACAACCTTGTCCTGCTTAGCAAGAGCTTTTATTATTTACCTCCAAAGCCATGGTGAGAAGTTATTATAATGGGCATGAAAGTTTTAAATAATTTTTGTGCTTCTCCCTTCTTTCTTTTTAAAATTAGATTTAGTCTTTTTTCCCCCGACTTGACTATTTGCATCTTTAAACATTCTGTTGCAAAGCCACTTGAAAACTGCAGTTTGCAAAATCACAAGACTTATAGGTCTACAGGTTTTACTTAGAGGGGCTGACTCCATTAGCATTTATGCTCATGAATGGAAACATTTGCATTTTCTTTCTTCCCAAAATCTTTCTGGTGGTGAACACTTCACCTGCCCAGACCTTTTATGGAGAGCATAATTGCTCTGAGGCTGTGGGCCCGGACTCCAGGCTGCCCACAGCAGGGAAGGTGAGTGAGCCAGGTTAAGCAAGCATGTTGGAAGATGATGTAGCATGTCCTGGGGGCAGGAAGGCTTAACGAGTGAGCCATTGTTGAGTTTCTCTTTACTTTCCTTGTCTTTGAGTTACTGCAAAATAATCAAAACTTTGTTGGCATGGACATCTCTTTTGTGGGTGCTTAGACTTGCAAATAGCTCCATATGTTGTTAAAAGAAAAAGATTTAAAAAAACCAGTAATCCAGGGTGAGTTTAGAAAGAATGCTACCAAATTTATCACACAGATACCAAACACAGTATCAAATTTTGGCTAACTTGAATTTATAATGATCACAACAAACAATGAGCTGATAAAATGAGAAATGATGAGAAGAGTAGAGGACTCAGCAGTTAATATACTGGATAATGACTGAATGGATAAATGCACAGGTGATGGGAAACAAAGGAATAGGAAAAGGAAAGAGTTAACTGATGAAGCAGCAGACGATGTCCCTGGTAATGAATCAGAAGCCCAAGTGGTTCAACAGCCACTGTGCCCTGTTCTGGATGTGAATGCCACCAATCCTTACAGCAACCTTACAGTCATCATCACGGGGGTCAATTGGGCTGAGAGTCACATAGCTGGAAGGCCCCAGGGTTGGACTTTGATGGCCCCTAACTCCAGGCTGCTCTTTGCGTTAAGTATCCTCTGTGACATGTCATCAGTCACCTGCCTCTACATCAGAGCTGAAAGCGGCAAGTGCAATCCTGAAACGGGCCCATGGCAAGAACCTCCTCACATGCAGTAGTTGCAGACTGTACCTCAAGCTTAAACCCCTCCCCAAATTGGGGCAAGAGTGGCTAGAGGCTGGGGTGAGAGAATACGGGTAGCTCAGCTTCAACACATTTCCACTTTCAGAGAAATGCTCTGGAATGCAGTAATGCACTGGTCTCCCTAATATGTAATGCTTTAGCAGCGTCCTTTTCACAGGTAAGGAGCAGCACATTTTGGTCTTTATAATTACTTTTAGCTCCAGCTTCAGGGTTTGGTAAATCTGATGTGTGCGTTGGTTTTAGATTAAAACATGGCCTGTAGCAGTTTGCAAAACAAAGAGAACAAACAAAGATCTAGGGAGAATTTTTTATGCCTCTGCTCTAGGAACTTACTTATGCTGGTGTTGTGAGCTGTTTTCCTTGGATGAGCAACTTGTATAATTGTAGTAACATGTTTCTGAGATAAAGAGGATGAAAACCACAACAAAATATAATACAAACCTTTCAAGTCAGCACATGAGTAATGTGTATTAGTGATACAGAGAAGTGGGGCCAGGAAAAATGGTTTTAAAGAAAGAGCCCTGCAGACATCAGGGGGCGCGGGGGGGGGGGGGGGGGGGGGGGGGGGGGGGGGGGGGGGGGGGGGGGCGCATCAGGCCTGATTTCTAGGAGTGAGTCGCTCACCATTGGAGTGTTAGAAATAAACTGAAGTTCGTAACAGTAGTGTTGACTGTCATTTGGGCCAGATAAGTGGTCCCATAGCACGGGGGCCTTGGTGGGGACATGTCCATGCCACAGTGGGAGTTTAGTTAGGACCACCTCTTCTTCCTTCCCCCGGTTCCCTGGGATTTGTTTGCATGTGTCTATATTGTAATTCTACTCCTTAATTTTTACATAGGGCTCTTTTTCCCCATCCCAACATTTCATATTCTGGGACTAATAAACATTTCAATTGCGTATTCTCTAATAATATGTGTTTAAAATGCATCACGATGTGACAAACTTTATTTAAATGATGCTGGTGTTTAAAAGAAGAAACTGTGAGTGCTTACAGAGCTAACGTTGCTGACAGCACCGTGGCTAACCTGTGCCTTCCTCCAGCAGACATGGAGGTTCGACAAGCCTGGGCTGCACCCTGAATCACCCGGAGAGCTTTAGAAAATTCCAGTACCTGAGTCCTGCCCAGAGATGCTGATGCCGTGGGTCTGGGTGTGGCCAGGCCGTAGGCAGGTGAAAGAGTTTTAGGAGGATCTAACAATTTGCAGCTAGCAGTTGAGCATTTACACAAAGAGGATTTCTAAAGCCCCTTACAACCCGAAATTTAATTCTACCACAAAGCCCCAAATAAATTTGACTGCCCCTTTCTGATGTCTAGTCTGTGCTCTATGTAACTAATGACCAAAATTCAGGGTTAAATTCCTGCAGTGGTCTTCGTAAGAATCTCATCCAGCCCAAAGCTCTAAATTAGAGCACCCCTTTGACAGGTGTAGTATATCTTACCGTTTCATTCATGGGATGTGCTTTCCTGATTTCCTTGTCCCTCCATCCACTTCTGTCAGAACAGCAAACATTCAGAAGAGCAAACCCAGCCGAAGAGGGGCTCTAATTTAATAATAATAATTTAGTATTAATAATCTCCACCTCATGAACATCTTTCACATTTCCTGTAAATTCTGAGCCACTTGTGAGCCACCCAATCTTGTCTGTCTGACCTTAGGGGATTGATTTTGTTAATTTTGCTTCCCTGTGGAGGACTACAAGAAGTTTTAAAACAAAAAGGCAAGACTGAGCAAAACAAAATAGAGAGAGCAAGTAAAAGAAAATAACTCACACATTCTCATGATTTAGTTTGTTCTTCATTTTCCAGGCAAGAGAAAAAAAAACAGCTGTCCTGTGAGTTTGCTGAAGATCAAGGTGAGGCTTAGGAGTTAAGTGCTGGGAGTGGGGGTCAGGCAGAGGACACCCTGGTGCCTGCATCTCTTCCCTTACGTGCCCAGACTAGTTATCGCAGAGGCGAAATATTCCTGCTATAGAAAACTTTTTTTTTCCTTTGCTAAATCAGCATGATCAAATATTTCTAAATCTAAACAAAATGACATATTGGCTTGCAAGGATTACCCACACCCTCGCATCAATAAAAAAAAACAAACCTGAACCGCAGCTGGGAGGGCGTGGGGCGCGGCTGTGTGTGCTCAGAAAGGCCCTGAGGCAGCTGTGCATGCGCCGTTTTCCTTAAACTTTGGCTGCGCTGGTGTGTTTCTGTCACCAGAAAAATGTAGGAGAATCTTGTTTCAATCTTCTCCGTTTTCCCACGTCACCCGGCATCCACACGGCCACACGGCCAACGTTGAAAACAGCAGTTTTGAATAAAACTCAACAGGCTTTTCACATTATTCCTAATAAGAAATCGAGGCATTTTCTAGCTCTGACACCCACTGCCAGGCCCTGCTTCCCGCCCATGCCAGAGGTTGTCGCTAAGTTCTAGAACATTCAGTATAATCCTTAACATCCACTGACAGTGGAGGCAGCCGAGAGGTAACGGGCAGCTGCCATTACCGCGGGACTTGGCCGCGGGTGGGGCATCTCCGCGCTCAAAGGCTCCGCGCGTCCTAACCCCGGCCGCGCTGACTGCGTCCTCCTCGCCTCTCGCTAGCACGGCCGGGTTGTCCCCTCAATTTTTATATTGTGGTAAAATACACATAACATGAAATTTACCATCTTAATCATTTTTACGTGTGCAGTTCAGTGGCATTAAGTATCGGAACATTTACATTGCTGTGCAGCCATTGTCCCCAGAACTCTTTTCATCTTGCAAGACTGAAACTCTGTATCTGTTAAACACTAACACCGCTACTCCCCTCCCCCAGCCCCTGGCCGCTACCGCCATTCTACTTTGTGTCTTTAAGATTTCAGCTACTCTAGGTTTCCAATGTATGTCGCATCGTCCAGCATTTGTCATTTTGTGACTGGCTTATTAAATTTAGCACAATCCATGCTGTAACATATATCGGAATTTCCTTCCTTTTTAAAGGCCGAATAATATTCCATTGTATGGATATACCGAATTTTGTTCCCCCCTTCATCCATTGACAGACACTGGGGTTGCTTCCCTGTTTCAGCTGTTGTGAATAATGCTGCTGGGAATGTGGCTGTACAAATATCTCTTTGAGACCTTGCTGTCAATTTTTATTTTTATCACCAGCCTTATTTTAACCTCTTCAGGGGTCAGTTTCCTCATCTGTGATATGGAGACAGTGATACTTACCTGGGTGCCAGCAGGATCACACAAAGCTGTCTTGACTAGAGCACTTTGTCTACTATAACAGTGCCCATTTTTGTGTAGTGAAGATTAAAGGAGATACTGAACCATTTTGCATGCAGTTAAATACTGTTTAAGTGGAAAATGCTAGTGTTATTAATTCATGCCTACCACGGGATGAATGCTATACTTGGCAGTGGGTGAGACCTTGGTTTCTATACTTGAGGAGGTAAGAAAAGGGAGGTGCAAGAGGGGATGGCCCAACGGGCTGCACCCCGAAATTCCTGCCCCCACATTTTCCAACCCCCAGAACTGCTCTGTTGCCTGCGGCTTACGGCAGTGCTCTTCCCATGATCGTGGTGTGCAGCAGAAAAGGGATTCTAAAAAGACACATTGTGGGGCGCATGTCTACAGAGCCTGCTTGGCACCACCGAGCTGTCACTGAAGAAGGAACCCCCATAACGGGAGGGGTGTGGGGCGCATCCTGTACTCTCAGATATGACACCTGCTCACATGTGGGCTGGCCTCATCACACATGGCCATAAAGACATTTTGGATGACACTGCAGAAGAGCAAGTGTCGGGACTGGTCCCTGAGTGTGTCCCGCGGAAGCAACAAGCTGTCCTGATAGCAAAGAGCCCACAGGCTGCGTGGCCCAGGGCAGGCAGGGCGGCCACCGCTTCCCAAGGGACACGAACCGCAGCCTCGGGTCAAGGGAAGAGGCAGTGCCTGTGGAGTGGCCACTTCCGCAGCTCTCTGCGACTGGCAGCCCGGCCCGGTGCTGTGGGGCGGGGCGTGGAGCTGAAGGGTGATGACCGCAGAGCTGCCGGGCCTGGAAGGCCGAGTGCGGGGACAGCCCCCTGGGCTGGAAGCGGAGGAGGAGCACCGACCCCAGAGACTTTCCCCTGGGCCGTGTGTGTCTTTAACTTAAAAGATGAGCTGTGAGGATCTGCCTGTCCAAAAGCTGTTCTGTTCAGTTTTACATTCTTCATCTTTCTCCACCAAAAAACCGGCCGGTGGAATGATTGGGCTTCACCTGCTTTGCCGCTAGTGCCGCATGTTCCCATGGCACTGTCCTTTGGAAGTCCCGGCATGTTTGCTGTCGGGGCGTCTCCTCCCTGGGCCGGCGGGATCCAGGCCGCCTCTGCAGGCGGGCGCCCTCCCTGCCTCCCATCCCCACTGCCCTGCGCCAGCAGGGCGGGTCTCCCAGGGCGCGCTGCGGGGCTCAGTCCCAGCCCCAGCAAGCTCCCCGGAACACAGAGGGGCTGCCAGAGCCCGTCTTGAGGATCCCAGATTCCATGTGGACTTTGGGTTGCTGGTTTAGCAACGCGGGTGGCAGAGTCGTCCGTCCCGGAGCAGCGCCCTTCCCCGCCTCCGGCACGGGGCTCCGTCTTCCCGCGGTTCAGAACGTGAACTGCAGCAGGGGCTGGGAACTGTACGGCCAAGGGGCTTGTGCTGTAAAACTTTTATATTTTAGAGCAATTTTAGGTTCAGAATTGAGCAGAAGGTGTAGAGATTTCCCACACGCCGCTGCCCCACACGGGCACAGCCCCCGAGATCCACACCCCCCAGAGGGGCGCCGTTGGTGCAGGTGATGGACCTACATCGACGGGTGTCACCGGAGTCCACAGTGCTCACACAGGGGCTCCATTGGTGGTGTACATTCTGGGGATTTTGATAAATGTATAATGACATGTGTCTGTCATTATACAGGTGGAATATCCCTTATCTGAAATGCCTGGGACCAGAAGCATTTCAGATTTCGAATTTTTTAAGATTTTGGAATATTTGCATGTACATAATGAGATATCTTAGGGGTGGGACCCAACCTAAGCATGAAATTCATTTATGTTTCATATACACGTTATACACATAGCCTGAAGGTAATTTTATGCAATATTTTTAATAATTTTGGTCTCGAAACAAAATGTATGTACATTGAACCATCAGAAAGCAAAGGTGTCACTATCTCATGTCAGCACTCAAAAAGTTTCGGATTTTTCCAGCACTCTCGATTTCTGATTTTCGGGCTAGGGATGCTCAACCTGCAGTGTTCTGCACAGGGCCTTCCCTGCCCGGAAACCCTCCCCACTCCACCTGCTCGTCCCCTCCTCCCTCTCCCCTCCCAGGCAGCCACTGATCTTTTTACTGTCTCCATAGTTTGCCAAGCTTTTGAGAATTTAGGTGTAAATTAAAGATAAAAGGGTGCTTTTTTTATTCTCCAAGGACAAGAGTTTAGGGTCAGTCCATTTAACAACATTATTGTCTTTTTGAAAATTAATTGGATTGATTTATTGACTTTTTCTTAAGTTTTGGCACACTGTCTAAAATATTTTGTTGCTGATTTGGGAAATTCTATAATGTATCATTCTTTTCCTCAGAAGGTTTGGGTTGGAGAGGAATCACCAGGCCAAGCATTGAGGACTTCTGTGACGGTGCAGGAGGCTGGGAAGTAGGGAGGGGCAGACACTGGACAGGTTTGGGTTTTGATCGCCACTCTGTCAGGTTTTGGTGAAGACAACCTAGTTTCTAAGGACCTGAGTCAGGTCCCTCATACGTGGGTTTCCCTGGGCCTGGAACCTTCCTTGTGCTTAGGTGGGGAGTGAGAAATGCCACTGGGTTCCCAGTTGAAATATCTGGGGAAGTTCAGGGGTCTCAGCCTGTATCTTCCCACTGTAGGCTCCTTTCAGAGTAGCAGGGACTGTGGGGACAGCCTGTGCCTTGTTTGTACTTTTGTCATAGTATACAATTTTTATAAAATATCACATTGTAATACAGTTTTACTATAAAATTACAGAACCTGTATTTTTTTCACAAGTGCCCTCCAACTGTACAAATGCCAGCATGCCAGCTATCCAAACATTTTCAAGCATAACACACAGATTAGGGCCGTAATCTTCGTGGTACTATTGAAACCCGTATCTCCGTATTTGATAGCTTTCAATATGACCTTGAATATCCAAGGTTTTTCTTTTGTTTAAAACTTCAGTTCAACAAATCAATAAATTAGAACTTCGCAGTCTCTTTTTATTTAAATTTGGAAACTGAGTTGAAATTAAACCTATTTTCATCATCCCTTTTTTTAGCCCCAAAGAATGAGATAGAACATGAGCCAGTAGAATGAACTTTAATCAAGGCCACCATGAAGGGAATAGATAAATTATTTGAATTTTGTTCAGACTTATAATAAATGGTCACACAGATTGTGCTTAAAAATTAGCTGGGCTTTTTCCCCCCCAGGAGGAGATTTTACCTGGAAAAACTTACTTTGTATATTTTAACATTGGTTGTTTATGCTCACTGTAAATTTGAATTAAATATTAGGTCTGGAAAAATGCCCCCCCTTCCTACGTAACCATCGGAGACCATGTAACTGACTGGCCACCTTGACGCTGAAACATCCACTGCTGGGACCTCACCATCCACTGGGAGAATCTCAGCAAGAAACCATGAGCGGCACCTGGGCAGTTCAGGAAGAATTTTAAACAGAAAATGAAAAACCTGCCTGTGTTCAGCTTTTGTGGAATTTTATACTCTTAGTAGACTCTCTTGCCCTGTGTCTTGTGAAATATCCAAATGGCTTTGTTTTCCTGTTTGGAGATAGGAAATATGGCAGGAAATAGAATATGCATACATTGCACGTAAATGCAGTGGCAGTGTTTCAGAGAAACCGCGTCCCCTACGGTGAGCATCAGAGCAGAGTCTAGGGCCAGAATAAAGCACCAGGCCTGGAAGATGCCAGGCAGGCTCTCGCCCTCCTCCCTCTTGAGCCCAGGACAGGCGTTAGCAGCGGTCACCCAGAGCACTCGCGCTCCCCATGTGTGCTAGACCCCTTCGCACATGGAGCTTCCTGCAGCCACGGCTGTGATTCGTTGGTCTGAGTCCCACCTGCCACCCTGGTGTGACCTACAGCACCAACGTGCTGTCAGCGCGCACGCAGTGAGGGCACGCCGGCCCTGCCGGCATGCAGCAACAAACAGAAGACGAGCATGTGAAGGAGGAGAGTCAGTGTTCTGAAGCTTGTGAGATATGATTGCTGCTTTGTCCGAGGTGAGATTCTGAATAAAATGTTCACACAGTTGTAACATCTATACACAAAATTTTTATTATGGTACATTATTGCATCAGCTTTTATATATAGACCTATTACTTTTTTATGAGACTGGCTCACTTTTATTACTGTCAGTATTTTAGCTTATAATATGGCAACAATTGAAAATAGCAAAGGCCCTTTTATGTAGCTGATAATAAAGCCTTTTAATTTGGATTCCAAAGGTTTGGGTTCCAGGGCCCAGGGACGTCTTATTCAAAGATACTTATGGCGGGTGGTGGGGGGATCTCGGGACCTGCGAGTTGGGGAGGAAAAGGTGAGAATAATGACAGAGTTAGAGAAACCGACAAGGCAAAATCACTGGCATTTGCAGAGTATTTGATGTTTTGGGCACCTAAAATACATTTCCCTTCATGTGCATCAAAATAAAAGGTCAATGGGCATGTTGGATGTTATATTATACCTTCGTTTTATTTGTTTATTACTAGAATGGAAGTCCATGTGGGCAGGGAGTTCACTGAATCCTTAGCCCTGAACAGGGCTTAGCCTCTAGGGTACTCGATAAGTATTTCTTTGAGTGAATGAATGAAGTCATTTGCTAACATTTAATTTCTTACGTATCTCGGAGATATTCAAACTGCTTTAAATAAAAATATCCTTGCTTCAGGGTTTCTATTAAGAGCCTTGTTTGTAAAATTGACCTTGGAAAGTGCATTAGTTCTTTTCTGCCACCAAGGGGCGACATAGTGCAGTGAAGGAATCAAGTTTTTAATGCATTTTTTTCTAAAAGAAACATTAGTTCTTTAGCTGACACTCTTAGCTGTGGATAACTGTGACTGAGTTAAACCAGTCCTGCAGGATGAGGTTTAAAGCTCGATCAGCATATTTTAGGCTTAACCCAGGGTGAGCATGTGTCCAGGTTAAAAATAATATCCACAAAAATAGCCTGATAATGTGCTTTAAAATAAAGTGTTATATCCATAGGTAGCAAATGACGATTCAGTCTTTCATCATTTTGAGATCACTCTCTGCCACCCAGTCGAATGGCATATGTGGTCTAGTAGGCAAATGGTGTGAAGTGTCCATTAAGTAAACACTCTTCAGAATAGGAAAAGATCTGATAAAAATCCATCATTCTGTGTATGTACTTGGCATGATTTTAATGTCAGGGGGGAAATCAGTGTATCTAGTTCTGTCACACAGATGGTGACTAAATATATACCTTCAAGACTGAGTATCAGGTGCCGGCTTAATACAGTCAAGTGTATGAATCGTTCTTTGTGCTGGAAACCTGTTGGGCAACCTTGCTTAACATGGAATACCTGTGGGAGGGTAAGTCTGTGATATTTTTATTATTAACGAGAGAGTCACAGGGACTGGGAGGAAGGAATTTTCTTTTACGACATTATATTTATTAGAATAAATTTAATATTCATTCAGCAAACATTGCCTATTATTTGGGAAATTTATTTATTTTTTTATTAATGTCTTTAGTTTGCTGTTCCTGAGGTCCTGAGGTTTGGCCACATAGGAAGAGTGAGGTAGACCCAGGTCACTCTGCAAACGCCGAACCTCTCCTTCAAGGAGTCTGCGTCGCCAGAGCCTGCTGGCAGGAGTTGGTAGCCAGTAGCTAAAGTGGTTCATCTTTTTTTTCCTCACCTAGGCTGTAAGTAGAAATGGAAATTGAGAGTCAAACAGCCACAAACTCTGGCAGCTAGAGAAGAAGGGGAAATGGGATGCTTCAGTGCTAGCTAACTTGGTCTTAAACGTAGGAAATTAGCTGCTGTGATTGAAATAAACACAAAAGCCAGCCAGTTCAGTGGCTGAATGCTGCAGTTTGTGCACTCCCTAAAGTTGGGGGGCCTAGAGCACCTCTCCAGGCCCCTAGATGCTGGCCACACTTGTTGGCCACCTGTGGTTCCTCTCCTACTTTGCCTAAGTTAGAGGAGACAAAAGAGAAGCAAACTGATTCCTCTAGTGTTGAGATTATAAGGGGAAAGGCAGTTAGGAGGGTATGGGGGCTTGATGTTACTTTTTAAAACTGTTTTCTGAGGTTGCTTTCCACAGAGCCAAAGGACAAGCTTTTGGTGTGAGTGTCTCACATCCTTGCTCATTTCCTTTGCCAGAAATATCTACACAGGAATTTGCAGACTGCTAGGAGAGACGCCCCGGGGGCTGTTCTGAACAGGTAAACCCTGGAGTAGTGAAAACTAAAAATTGATCTGTTTACACCCCCTGCATACTAGCACGTAATAGGCATCCACTTTTCTTTTTTTGAGACAGAGTCTCACTCTGTTGCCCAGGCTAGAGTGAGTGCCGTGGCGTCAGCCTAGCTCACAGCAACCTCAAACTCTGAGCTCAAGCAATCCTCCTGCCTCAGCCTCCTGAGTAGCTGGGACTACAGGCATGCGCCACCATGCCTGGCTAATTTTTTGTATACATATTTTTAGTTGGTCGATTAATTTATTTCTATTTTTAGTAGAGACGAGGTCTCGCTCTTGCTCAGGCTGGTTTTGAACTCCTGACCTCGAGCAATCCGCCTGCCTCGGCCTCCCAGAGTGCTAGGATGACAGGCGCGAGCCACCGCGTCCGGCCTAGCATCCATTTTTCATAACTCGTGATTCAAACACCCTGAGTCCATTCCCCAGAGAAGCAAGGAATGGGTGGCATTTGTTAATTGCTGGGTCTCTGAGAAGTTGTCGAGGAAGGGAATGCGAGAGTGCGCGGGGCCCGCGGCAGGGGGAAGCGTGCAAGGGTGGCGTGTCGGGCTCATCTCTGCCTCCCTCCAGCAACACGCGGCCGTCCAGTATTCGGCTTCACCTGGCCCCTGCGCGAGTGGCTGGGGGAGCACTGTCCCCCAGGGTGTTGCCAGTTCATGCCTCTGCCCCTTCCCGTCCTGCCGCGCCAATGCCTGCATTGCCAGCCCACCACTGAAACTCGAAATGCGGGTCGTGTTCCCAGCCCCGCCGGGACGTACGGCATTCTGGCGAGGCAGTGGGCAGAATGCCTTCTGAATGACAACGGGGCCTGCGGCTAAAAGCTGACGGAAATTTGCGCAATGATTTATGTGCTGCAGTTAATCACCACGATCCATTCTTTTCCTTATTTGTGTAGAAATGCAGTACAGTGGCCAAAGGCAGGGGAGAGTCTCTGGGCCTAGACCTTAATAGAATTGTCAATAATGAATGTTCTTCAAACAGGGTTGGATCAACAACCCAGCCTCCTTAGCTGAAAATACAGAGGTTCACTCTGCACTGGCATGGAACACTCAGAACTGTTCGCCGCACCTGGCCTAGTGACTCCTTTTTAAGCATCTATGATCTGTTTGCAGATGGTAGGTTGCTATTTTTGAAGTCAAGGAGCCTCAGAGACTCCAATAGATGCTAAATAAGTTCCTCCAAAGAGAGACTTTATGTGAGTTCTCTGATAAGGCCAGAGAAGAGGCTTGGGTTAGGCAAAGAGGAAAAGAACTTGCCATGTAACAGCCTAATGAGCTCCAGCCCAGTGCTGAAGTTAAGCTTTCTTCAACCCAGCAAGCTGAACCCTGAGGCTGGAGTCTGGGGCAGTGTGGACAAGTTTCTATTATTATGTAAATGGCCTCACAGTGCAGCTTTTTAGAGTTTTTGGCAAAGAGTCACCCTCTGCCAAAAGGTAGGCTGTCCCTCTGCAAGCCCAGAGTTAGCGGAGTTTGCTGTGGGTGACCTATAAACCAGCCATTCAACTTGCAGACTGCCTAATTAGGCAGGCTGTGGAGGCTGGCATCTGGGGACAGGCTGGTAGGGCCTGTGGCAGTGAGCTTGAGTCCTGCACAAAGCGGGAGGGCCCGACCCCTGGAGATGTGGCCTAGTACTGTTCAATTAATTATAGTGCTCTGTGATGACAGGAACACGGACACGCGCTCTCTTTGGCAGGCATGCTTTATGGTATTGTTGGAAAACAGGAGGTTTGTTGGGGGAGGTGACTTCCAGACGGACAGAATGGTATAGCTCATTTTCCTGCAGCTTTACGTACTGGGTAGCTGGCAGTCCTATAGCAGGACTTACCCTACTGAGTTTGGGCTTTACCAGGAAATGTTCATTGTTTTCCTTTTAATCCAAGATGTTTTGCAGACTCTTAGAATCTTGTTCATGTCGTATAATAAAGTCTTTTGAATGGTGAGGTCATGTGTGTGGGAGGGAGGAAGCGTCAGCAGGCAGTAAGGCGGTGCAGTGGCAGGAGCAGGGTTCTGGGAGCCAGGGGCCTCCTGTGTGCTGGGGCCAGTGGCCATGGATGCGCCACTTCCAGCACCTCTGTGAAGGGCAGGGCTGCACCAAGCGAGCTCCTGAACTGCCTCCTCCTCCAGCAGTTCTCTGCTCCAGCTGTATCGCTGCCTCTGCCCACTCCCTCTGCCCCCCCCGCCCCCGCTCTGCCCCCTCCCTCTGCCCCCCTCTGCCTGCTCCCTCTGCCCCCCTCTGCCTGCTCCATCTGCCCGCTCCCTCTGTCCCCTCCCTCTGCCCCCTCCCTCTGCCCCCTCTGCCCCCTCCCTCTGCCCCCTCCCTCTGCTCCCCTCTGCCCCCTCCCTCTGCCCCCCTCTGCCCCCCTCTGCCCCCTCCCTCTGCCCCCCTCAGCCCCTCTCTGCCCCCTCCCTCTGCCCCCTCTCTCTGCCCCCTCCCTCTGCCCGCTCTAGGAGGGAGTCAGCGAGGCTGCAGGTGAATAGCGGCAGCTGGCATCAAAGGGGGCCACATGCCTGATGGAGACTTTGAGGCTAAATCTATCTTTCCCCTTTGCAGTTTTATCCAAAACTTGAGGCAGTGGCTAGAAATGGGGAAAGATGGCACTTTTCTATGCTGAAATTTTAGGTTCTTGAAATACAATCTCAGGTCCTTGAAATACAGTCGGTAACAGCTCTTGAACCAAAGCTGCCCGTGCGGCCAAGGCACACGAGGAGGAAGCTGTCCCAGGACGCGGCAGGTGGCCACGCTCAAGAGCATCCAGTCCGTGCCTGTGTCTAAGTGGCTTTCCGTGTGTGGAGCTGAGGCGCAGGGCAGCCCCGGGAGGATGGTGAGAGCTGCGGGGTTGTGCCCATGACTGCTGCTGCCCGCGCTTTAGGGCCGCCTCTCCTTCCGGAAGTCTTGCAGTCGCTCCGGCTGCTCCGTGAGAGCAGGGACAGCGCCTACGCCGGAGCCACCCCGAGCGCACGTGGACTTTCGCTGCGGCGGGGGGTGCATGGGGTGCGGCCGGTTCTGTCCTGCTCGGGTCTGTTTTGCCCAGGGAGCCGTGTCCTTGTCTTCATTCCATGGCCGACATCAGCTTAAATACTCTTCGTCTGTTTTTGTTTTTAAATATCTCTGTTGTCTGCTTAGCTGGCTGGCTCCCCCAGGGCGGGGCCGTGACTCTGAATTGCGTTTTCTTAACACACGAACCTTTGCTCTGCACCAAAGGGCCCCCAGCTTGCTGTCAGGTCCACCGGGATGTTAGAAGACCCCTGATATGAACATAAAGCTTGCTGGGCTGGAAGAGAAATTCTTGAACTTCACATTTTAGAGGGAAAAGATGGCGTGTCCAGCACCAGAAGGAGCAGAGGGGTCTCAAGCGGCCACATTTCCTCAGCCATCACAAAGTCTCTGGAGCTGGCAGGGGCTTCTTGGTAGGCCGTAGACTTAGAGCCCCGAATGAGAAGCTATGGCATGGAAATTGCCGAGACTTGCTTGCAATGTTTACGTCTAATCTTGAGTAAGTTAGAATTCTAGCAGGTGAGCAACTGAGTTTTCCAATTTGATTTTAAATACATGTATATAGCTTTAATGATAAAAGATTATTAGTTTTTTGAGGACTAATCACTTTTTTGGTTAAAATAATATTTTGCCCTTTTAAGGGGATGAAAATTACTTAATCACAGACTCATGGATTATGCTGTTACAATCAGTGATGTTTAATTCCTTAATTACTACAATAAGTGAACAGCTAGAATGGAGCAGTAATAAACATTTCACTCCAAATTGAGTATGAATGTAAAAAATCTACACGATAATTTACATGTATCTACACCACCGCAGTTTGGAGACTCACTTCAGTGCACTGTCCCAGTCAAAACGCTTCCTCTCCTATAGGCCTGCGTCCTGAAATCCAGAAGAGGAAGGGAGTGCCGGGTGTTCTCTCTTCTAGGAAGGATATCCTTGCAGCGATCTGCAATGCCTGTTAAGGCTCCGCCTGGGCTCTGTCTCTCCTTGTGCCTGGGAGCCTCTAGCAGTCGCCCAGCGAATCCTGTGCCGGGGGCTCTGGAGGTGACAGAATGTGGCCGCAGGACACGGGGCGGGATGGCCAGAGTGCTCAGGAGGAGAATCTGCCACGTCTGTTAGGCTCGGCAGGCTTCTGCCACGTACCGCCAGCACTGCAATCCCCTGTGACTTCCGTCCGGGCCATCGCCGCTTTCACTAGCCGGGTGGCCGAGGCGGGTGGTCGAGGTGGGTGGCTGGGTGGCCGGGTGGCCGAGCGGGTGGCCGGGTGGCCGAGGCAGGTGGCCGGGTGGCCGAGGCAGGTGGCCGGGTGGCCGAGCAGATGGCCGGGTGGCCGAGGTGGGTGGCCGGGTGGCCGAGGCGGGTGGCCCGGTGGCTGAGGCGGGTGGCCAGGTGGCCGTGTCTGGCGGTGGGCACCGAGGCCCAGCCAGTGCTGCTGCTGCCAAGGGGCCGGGCTATGGCCCACGCAGGGGTCCCGATAATGAGTTTGTGTGTAATGTGTACATGCATATGCCCACACACGCGCACACGCACACATACGCACACATATAAAGTTGGCTGGCACATGCTTTTTCATTTCACTGTCTAGCGTCCCAGTTTAGCAGTTGAGGTGAGGAGAAGCTCACAGACGTGTATTAGGACACGACTGGGTCAGAACATCGTGTTTCTAACGAAGTGTTTCCTCTCTACCTAACGACCGCGCGGCTCGGTGCGTTTCCTCTTGCTATCTGGCATGCGAGGGTCTGCAGTCCCGCCTTTGGTGGGCTCTGGCCATGGCTCCGGTGCGCCCCCAGGGCGGTCGGGCCTCCGCTCCCACCTCCACTCCGCAGGGGCTGGTCTTCTAAGCTCAGGGCTCCTTTCGGTGCCGTTGCCTCTCCGCCCCCGTGCTGTGGCACCTCTCCTTCCTGGCGTGTCACCCCTCCCCCGCCACTCACCCGCTGCCGTCCCTTCTTCCACACCGAGCTCTCCGGTCGTGTCCTCCAGGAAGCCTTCCTTCATCACACGCGTCCCACCTGACTCCATTTTCCTGCTTCTTCCAGGACTTGGTATCGTGAATGGCTTGTGCTAGTAGTTTTCGAACTTTGGTGCCTATCGTAATGACTCAGGTAGGGGACCTTCACTTTTAACAAGCACCCCGTGCGACCCCGAGGTCCACCCAAGTTGATGCCATCTGCCTCGCAGCAGATATTACACTTCCTTGTCAGTGCAGATGCACCTTGAGTCTCTCCGACAGTGCAGAACGTAGCTTCCGTCTTTTGTCGTAGGGTCCCCTGCCGCCTGTGTCTGAGCACGCAGTCTGCGGTCCTGATGCTTACTGAGCACGGGACATGTGACATCTCACTGACATCCCTCTCCCCGTCAGTCAGCAAGTGTCCTGGAAACCTTCTGAGCCTGGGGCAGGTCCTGGGTAACAGGTAATGTCACCTGTGGGAAACATGGGTGACCAGGGCTGGCAGCGTCCTTGGCTATTCACAGTGATGATGGTTGTTGAGGTAGCTGTTATTGTCATTTTATTAAAGTTCCCATGTGAGGATAGGGAGGCCTGGAAATCACTTTTTTCAGTGCTCTGTCCTTCAAATCACTCAAGCAGAGCTCTGGAGCAGCTATGATCTGTCAGGTGTCACCAGTCGTCTTGTACGTTCACTTGTCTGCCACCTGGACGTGCAGACTCGTAAGAAGTTCTTCCATCTGATGGTCCAGTGCCTCCCTGCTTTCTGTTCACGGGGAAACTCTCAGGCAGTGAGCCGGTGATGGCACTGGCAGAAGCTGCCTCCACCCTCCGGGTGACCGCACCTGTCGCCCCTTCCTGCTGCAGGCTTTCTCGTGGGAGCGGGGCTTGGGCCCTGCGGTCCTGAAGGTGCCGCCGCACCTTGCAACGCCCTGTCGCAGCTGCAGACACGACGCGGTGAGCACCAGGTCTGTGTTTGCTCATCACGACCTGTCCAGGAGCGCTCGGTTGGGCGGGTGCTTCCAGCACGTCAGGGCTCGCGGGCCGAGCCGGGCATCGGTGCTCAGACGGCCGTCCCCGGCTCAGCACTGCCTGCCGCCTGCTCTGCGTGTGAGCCCGCCACTGGCCGTCAGTGCGCGCTGCGCTCCATGTTGCGCTGAGACAGACACGGCGTGAGACCCCGCGCAGCCAGGCCGGCACCGTCACCCGGCCTGAACGCGTCCCGCTAGACACCAGCGCCCGCTCTCCCCTCCCCCGGGGACAAGCAACCGCTGCTCCACTTCCTGTCTTGGACCGTGGCCGTTCTGGGAGCCTCACGTTGGGATTATACAGCACTCATCCTTTGGTGACTGGCTCGAGTCACCTCGAGGGACGATCTCAAGGCCCCTCTGTGTGGCAGTGTGGCAGAATCTCCCTTCCTTTTAGGGCTGGACAATGTCCCGCTGGGTGTGTCTATCCCAGTGTTGTTTTAAAGGCAGAACTGACCTGTGCCTTCTTCCAGCCGGGGTGGCCATCCTCTCTTCCTCTGACACGCCTTGATTTTCCTCCCCGAGAATCGCTAGCTGTAGATTCAGAAGCAGCCAGAAGTGAAAATGATCGGAGATAATTTTCACTACAAATGTTAATATTACTCATTTGAACATTTATTTTAAAGACATTAATAAGTCTTTTAGGGGATTGTAATACACCTTTTCTTTCTTTCTTCTTTTTTTCTTGAGACAGAGTCTCAGTCTGTTGCTCAGGCTAGGGTGCCATGGCGTCAGCCTGGCTCACAGCAGCCTCAAACTCCTGGGCTCAAACAATCCTCCTGCCTCAGCCTCCCGAGTAGCTGGGACTACAGGCATGCGCCACCATGCCCGGCTAATTTTTCTATATATGTATTTTTAGTTGGCCAATTAATTTCTTTCTATTTATAGTAGAGATGGGGTCTCGCTCTTGCTCAGGCTGGTTTCAAACTCCTGACCTTGAGCAATCCTCCCGCCTCGGCCTCCCAGAGTGCTAGGATTATAGTCATGAGCCACCACGCCCGGCCAATACACCTTTTCTTTTAAAAAAAATTATTAAGTATATATAGAAAGTCAGGCAAGGTTTTCTTTCAGTGCATCTGATTTTTAAAAAAGCTGTGAGTTGTAATATTTCTTATTGAAAGTGCTTTAGCCTTTTCATCTCTGCACACGTGGCCTGTTTTAAATTGCCTTATGTCGTGATGTAATGCAGAGTTTTATTTGCAGGCTTGTCCAAGATATTACGGCTAACCAGAATTCACAGAGCATTTCACAGCGCACATAGGAGGAGAAGGAGACTGAAATAAGCAATCTGGAATGTCTGAACAACCAGCATGTGATAACAGGGCAATGAAAAGAGCTAAGTGGGCTTTCCACTTGGGGGATTACCTCATGTCAGGCAGTTCTGCTTCGGATTAAGGGTCTGTAGACATAAATAAAGTCCACCAAAGAAAATGAGAACACCATCTCTGGCTGTTTCTGGCACACGAAACACTCCTTTGCTCAGGCCATAAAGACATGTCATTCGCTTTGGCGTTGCAGCCCGGCCATCGTCGTCAGTAGCTCACAGCAGATTTCATTAAGACCGTTTCTGGGGCCCGTCTCAGTCTTGGAGACGTGTGGGTGACTCGCAGCAGCATGTGTTCAGATAACAGCGAGTTCTACTTTCTCACCGCTCTGTGCTGCCACTTCGATTCCAGCTTGTTTTCCTGTAGACTGGGCATCCGATGACAGCCATGGGACACAACGTGGCATCGTCGTGCGGGCCTCAGCCCAAATCTCTTCTCAGTGTGTATTTACCAGTTCCTTGCGTGGAGTAAACGACGTGCTCAGTTTCCAAAGTGCCTTCACCTGCATTCTCTCATTTCCTCCTGACCTCACCCTCGTATTTTCCTCTTTGGTTTGGTCTTGGCTGGCCGTGGCATGGCCGTTCTGCCTTGAGAGACACGTTTGCACTAGTTGCTCTAGGCTAGCGTATTTTTCCTGGGTCTCGCCTTGTCAGCTTCCTCGCCCGCAGGCAGGGACCGTCACAGGGTCTCCCAGCAGGCTCTGAGAGGCCTGCGAGTTTAACGCCCCAGAGCACCCAGCATGGCCACTGTCCCCCGGCCACGAGTCAGTGACCGTCGCAGGCGGCCGCCTCGACTTTACATCACCCCCGGCTGCGGCCGAAAACGCCCATCGCTGTTGGGTGCTCAGCTACTTTCCTTTTCCTTGGCTTTGCTCCCATTTTCTCCCAGAGGAGGATGGCCCCAAAGGCCAGTTGTCACTCTTGTTGCCGGGGTCCTTGAGTGTTGTCAGCCAGAACAACTGACAGAGGACCAGCTCCTCAAATAGCCTCCCTGTCATCTGAGCAACAGCTGTGAACTGCCCTGTGCGGTCCCTGAGAGTGTGACTCCACGGTCCTTTGTCATCCAACACCATGTCTTTTGACCTTGTCAGTGTGGGAGATGGTGCTTCTTACTCATAGTGCCATTGTCAGGAGTTGGGTTGCAAGAACTGTCTTCCCTGTTTTTACGTGATGTCCCAGCACACCGGCCACATTTCTTCCCCTTTCTCCCGGACACAAACATGTTCCACATCATCGCTTCACATTCTAGGAAAAGCAAGAAGACTTTACTTAGTAGTGAGCGTCTAAAGTCACACTTTTCCTCTACGCCACCTGTTTAGGACGTGGAGGAGGCTGAGAAAAGGCGGGACTTCAGGAGGGACTGCGCTGCTTGCCTGCTTGCTGGACTCACTCGCTCAACCAGAGCTCACGGCCCACCTGTTCTGAGCCAAGCACTGTGCTAGAAACACACCCAGAGGTGTATCCCAGGTTCTGTCCCCCGAGTTTTTATAATCCTTTAGCTTGGAGACAGCACAAGTTTTAAGCAGAAGTTGAATGGTAACAGAGAAGCTCCAAACAAGAAGAAAATGTATAAAAGGGCGTTAGCAGGAGAAGCCAGCATCGGCAGGTGGGGAGAGCTGGTCCAGGTCCCTCTATGTGGCCATGGCCCCTGGTGTCAAGTTTGATAAATGCTATGTTGCAGGTTATCATGGATTTTGGTGATTGTCTCAGTCCACTCCGCAATTTATAGCCAGGAAAATGCCTCTGCCGGGAAAGAACAAGCAGGCTGCCACTGGGCCGCAGGTCCGTGCATGGCTCGTTCATGGCCAGGATGTCCCTCGGTCTTAGCCAAAGCCTAGGCCCCGGGGACTTTAAGGGTCCTGTCTCCTTCCTCTTCATTTGTATTTAATTATTTTGGTAATTATAGGAGTAAATCGTGCTACTTCTGGATACTTTGGAAAATAGAGCAGGAAACATAGGAGCCGAGTCATCTGAGTGTGAGAAAATCAATGTTTTCCTCTATTTACTGTCTTCCAGGTTAAATATGTGTGTTTGTATGTCTAACAGAACCTTGAAAATTTTCCGAATCACTAATTCAGTTTCCAACCTGGTTTGCTTGTGTAATTTATTTGCCTAGTCTTCTATACTTCGCCCCACGTTGACTATTTCCAGTTTTGTTTACAAGCAAAACCATGGTGAACATCCTTGTGTTCACTCACCATTTCCTTCCAGAAGCAGAGTTGCTGAGTCATCGCTTCCTACACACTCAAAGTCGTTAGTCACAACTTGTCCCTCTTCTGTAAGGTGGGAACATCGGGAAGGGAAGGGAGAATCATAGAGAAATCAGTCGCTTCCTTTTGAACACAACACCTGCCCCCACCCAGGGACACTGACTCTCTGTCTTTGCCTAGGGCCTCAGCGATGCCGTGGTTACTCATGTCTGGGGTCGGCCCTGGTTTTCACGAACATCAGTGGGACCAAAGCTAGACCTAGAAATCATGTGAGATTCATGAAAAGCCACCAGCAGCTGCTCTGGCCTCCCCTCTGGGATTGGGCTGTGTTCCTCTTTACCGGTTAAGCCAGCGTAGGTAGGCTGTAAGCTGGAAGACCCTACGCTGCAATCCAAGACAAGCTTACAGCCATGGCCCCTATTATCTTGTGTCCAGGCTGATCGGGAATGTGGGAATTGTCCTAGAGAGAGTCAGAGGATGTGGACCTGGAGGGAGTCCTCTAACATTTTGCTAAATGAAGACCAGGTGATCAGAAAGCCCCTTTGCCCCAGTTGTCCCAGGGTCCAAGGTTTTGGATTTACCAAGGCCTGTTTCACTTGTTCCAGTGATGGCCCTCTGGGGTGTCAGCATCTCCACGGCCCATTTGCAGATCCTTCTTGGTCTTCCAGGTCTCTTCTAGCCACCACCCATGTGCCACGACACAGCATGATGTGTACATGACCATGCTATGACAGTGACCTCCCTCAGCCCCTAGGCACACATTCGTGGCTTTTCTCCTAAAGCATTTTTGCATCGCCTATCCACGGGCAACTTCATCATTTGCTGTTATTGTTATCTTTATTTCTTTACAATGTAAAGATTAAAACCTAAATAATATCCAGTAAAATATTTCACTTCCATGAAGCATGGCGCCTGAATATTGAGGACTGTAGTGCTTTGAAAATGGAAAAGTGTTCTAAGTGGACACAGTGGCAGAAAAGGGTGTCCATGCCCTTCATCCGTGCTGAGCTGGGGGTGAGGGTTGTGGGGGAGGGAATACCCCACCACCAGTGTTCACTTAAAATGCCCTCTCCCCATTTTTAAGAAAGTCGCCAACACCACTTGGAATTTCCTCTGCGGATAAATAACACCTGTTAATCTACAGAATGATGTGAGGAAATGTTTGACTATTCTGCGTTAATAGCTCCCCATGTGAATGAGCTAGCCTAAAATAGTAATAATTAATAATAATAATTATTGGAGAGTTAATGAAAACTTTTTTCATGGATACTTTCTGTTGGTATAAAATGTGGATTTTTCTTTCCTCCCCTTTCTCTCCTCTTTTCAGCACTCCTTATTCCTTTTTGTTCCTAATTATCTATGACCTTGCAATAAAGTTTCCACCACAATTATCCACAGTACTTATATTGTTCCTTGCTGAGTTTTTAAACTACCCTATTCGCTAATTTTATAAAAGTTAAAGTAATCAGAAGTTTAGAGAAAAGTGGCAAATGCTACCACCAGCCTGTGGAGTAGCCAGTGTTGATATACCTTAAGTTTATGTGCCTTAATGGATTTGGCATATAATTCTTCAGTTTCACCTTAAGTGTGTTTGTCTTTTGGAAATCTGTCCAAGTTGATGTGATTTGAGTGCAGGATATAAAATCCATGCAATCATTTCAGAATACGCTCCCCAGCCTTTAGAAAAGAATATCTCATGATTTCCTGTGGTCGTTCAGCAGACATTTACTGTAGGCCTACTATGCGCCAAATGCAGTGTTCAGGACACAAATACAAAGGCGAACTCAGGGCCCCTGCCTGGCAGGGTGTGGGGGAAGGAAGTGAGAGCTGAGTCAAGTCCTGCTCCTGCCTCCCCGAGACCCTCTGCTCCATCACCAGCCAGTTGTCTGCCCAGGAGCCAATTGCTTGTGTGGGCCTATTTCCTTCACTTGGAAAGGACACCGTTTTCCCTTGGTTATCTTTAATGTCCCATTTAATGGTGACATTGTCAGTCTGTAATCATTGCAAATTTTTCTTGGAATCATATTATCACTGCTTGGGCCCACCAGCTACACATTGTGGCTGCAAGTAAACAAGTGAAGTTCAGATATTCAGATACTCAGATAGGCAAAACTTCACAACTCCTGTCTCAAATTAAAATTTTTGAACCTCTAGTAATATCTGCCCTTTCTTTTTCCACGATTGCACTCATATGTTGTTCATAAATCTTAAGTATGGGTTTTGGCTCCCTGTTAGGTAAAATTTTTCATTTAACTTTGCCAAAGCCAAACTTGGAGCAGCCTAGGAATAGTTAGGCAGCTTCTTCCCAGCACATCGAGAGTCTCTCTGGAGGGGTGTGTGTGTGTGTGTGTGTTTCGGGAAAGGAGGGGTTGTTGTTGACTCCTCAGAGGACGGTGGGAGCGTCTGCTCCCAGGCACATGCTGAGATTTGGCCATGGCGTGGCGGTGGCATCAGTGCCTCGTCGCTGGGCTGTGGTCTGTCGCAGCATTTCTGGGCCTACTTTCTGCTTGTGATCTGATTATGGGTCTGAGCTGCTCCAGCCTGCAGCCTCCTGCTTGCTCTCACCACACTCTCCAGGACACACGTGTCTGGTCGCTCTAGCCCTGCACTGTGAAAAATCTCAACCTCATTTTGCTTAGACCAGCTGAAGGTCCCTGCTGGGTAGGCATTAGCTGCAGAGCGGGCTCTGTGACTGAGCCTCCTCTGGGCAAGCATGTTCAGAAGCCCAGGCCTTTCCAGCTATTTGGGAGCTTTCAAATTCTCTGAGAAACAAGGTAAGGAAAGAAAAATATCAAATGCACTTATGTATGGATTTTATAACATAATGAATGTCATGGAATCCTACATTTTCCCTTTCTTCCTGTGTCCAGTTAGTTATATACTTTTCTCAAAGGACATTTCAAATATATAACTGGATTTATAAATGAACTTATCTTGTGATTGCTGATAATGTGATTTTTTTCCCCCAGTAAGTTAGTTACTGCTAAATCACTAAAGCCTTTATGTAGGAAAAAACTGCAAATGAAATTGGAATGCCCAGACTTCAGATCAAATTCTGGGTATGCTGCACTTTAGCTAAAACACTCTTCTAAACCAAACGCTGTATACACTGAATTATTCCCAGTAGGCAGCGGTTGAGTGAGCGTCTTTTTATTAACTCTTCATGTGAAACAGTTTGGGATAAGAAGACACTGTCTTTTTAGTGGATTTCTTCCAGCACACAGGAAAATATAAGCTTCCAATTTAACTACAGAAGTGGTATTGCATGTTCACTTTATTGGTTGAACAAAAATGAAATGCTGATGTTTTTCTGAATCTCATATGTGAATCTCAGGTATTATATATCAAAAGTATTTTCTACCACAAATGCACTACTAGGAAGTTATTTGAACAATTCAGAACTCAGATTTAGGAATTTTCTTCTACAGTATTTGATAGCTTTTGGAATTGAATTCTCTTTCTTTAAATACATAGCAAGATACTTGCAGAATTAGGAAACAAGTCTGGATGTGTAATTGGTATCATACCTTTCATTTTATTATATTTCTCTGGTTGGCCAGGTTTCCAAATTCCAGGTTTGAGGATGTATTTTGATGGATGATGAAGTGTCAGAATCTAGTATATTTTGTACCTCTTTTCCCCCAGGCTTCTGCTCTTAAATATTGAACAGTAAAAGGTACTTCCTTAAGGGAAGAAGAATCAGTGAGTGGTCTGCTTGTGGTTTTCCTAGTGGACAAACGGTTACTGTGCCAAAAGCTAGAAAACAGATTACTTGCCATTAGACTGATTATGAATTTTGTCTGTGCCTGGTTTTGATTAACCTGTTCACTCAGGATGTGTGTTTTTCCTGTACGGAATTGTTACCAGCTGTCTTTATATAATATACATCTTGCCTTCAAAAATAAATAAAAGGTTATTTTCATGTGTTGCTATTATTTAGATTTTAATGAAAGCAATAAGGACACAGCTGAGGTGTCCTTTGATTTTAAGATCACTCTCTACCTTTTTAAAGGCAGCTCCAACATCTCAGGCAAATTATTTTCAACATTTCTGGTTACCTTCACCAAAATTGCTCAATTATTTTCTCCTTTTTTTCTGAGTATTATTATTATTCTGTTATTCAGTATTTAATTGCTTGAGTTATTCTTATTGCCATAACATTTAAAGGATAGCATTGAATTGTATCAGAATTTTTTTCTTTCTTTTTAAATCATGGAGTATGTTGTCTACTTTTCAGAAGAGTAAAAGAAAATTGCCTATGTAAAGGAAGTCTGAAGAATGTTTTTCTCATTGAATATTTTTTAACTTACCTTGTAACTATTTCAATGTTACATTATCTCTTTTCCCTTAGATCTCAACAAGAAAAACTTAAGCTTCATTGGATTTCCACATCAAAGAAAAGTTCCAAGGTAAAGTGGCCTTTGCTAAAGAAATCTTAAGTTTTAAAGATTTATAGTAGCTTTTAAAAGTATTCTCTTAAATTCCTAATTCATGAGTTTAAATGTTTGGCAATATGTTTTCTCCCAGTGTTTGATTTATTAAAATATATGAAGCAAAAGATTATTTTTCTATTTAATGCTGTTTATGGGAATTATTTGGAGAACAGAACGTTGATATGTCTTATAATTGCAAACTTGTAAAGGGCTATTATCTTTTCTTTCTCACACCTGCCTGTAACCATGTGCTACCCTTTTGCAATCTGTCCATCAAGGAAGGGAGCTAGACTTTTTTAGAAAGGGTGTAGCCTTGCCCCCCCCCCCTTTCTTCATCCACCCACACACCCATCTGTCCATCCATCCCTGTGACTTCCTGTTGCCTGGTCTTACCGCCTCTCTCTAAACCTTTCTGTACCTCCAGATCCCTTGGCTGCTGTATAATTATGGGTGCTAATTCGATTTACCTGGTGTGCTAAAACTCCCTGACACATCATCACTGATGTAAGATAATGTGAAAATGAATGTCTGTGCCAAACACCATAGCCACATCTCAGGTGCCTCTTAGATCGCTGTCACTGATAGAGTTTGCTATTCTCAAGCAGAGGCACAAAGTTGTGATTCCCTTCCCACTCAGGCGTCGATTTCAGCTATACTTCATTATGCTTCTTAGAAGGACTCAACCTCTCAATCCACTCAGATGTTCTTGTGCCTAATGTAGTAGGATGACATTGTTTCTTGACTTAAAAGGGTTTGCATTTCAATAGCTTTAGAATAAATAGTTGTCTAGTTCCTGTTCTCCGCAAGCTGAGCCTAGTGGCTCTGCATTTCTTTTTTGTCCTTTTTTTTTTGAGGCAGGGTCTTGCTCTGTCACCCAGGCTAGAGTGAGTGCATCATAACTCACAGCAACCTCAAACTCCTGACTTCAATTGATTCTCCTGCCTCAGCTTCCTGAGTATCTGGGACTATAGTTGTGCTCCACCACACCTGGCTAATTTTTCTATTTTTTGTAGAGACAGGGTCTCGCTGTTGCTCAGGCTGGTCTAAAACTCCTGAGCTCAAGCAGTCCTCCCTCCTCAGCCTCCCAGAGTGCTGGGATCACAGGTGTGAGCCACTGCGCCCGGCCCTGGCTCTTCATTTGAAACTGGCAGAGTTGATCTTGTGAACACAATAGATAGGACACGCCCTTGGCATACCTCATCCACATCTAAATGAGAGCAATTAATGCCCCAGGGCCATCAAGAACTGACTCATCTTAACTGACCCATGAATTAAGACAAGAGTCTTTGCTAGTGCTTAGTGCAGCCATATTTCTCATCTTTGCTGTGTTTTTAGTAGAATCTGAGGCTCATTTCCTAATATATCACAATTAGGTTGGCTTAACTTTCATAGAGCTCATAAGTGACTAAGAAAAAGGGGATAGGAAGGCATTGCTTATTGAAGAACAGGAAAAGCATGAAATATGAAAGTCACGTGCTTCAGTGGACAGAGGCTCAAAGGGACACAGCTATTCTAAACTGGTGGGTATTATTTCACATGCGCCTATTAAAATTACCACCTACTTGCCATGGTGCTAAGTGTGAAATGAGCTGAGGGACAGGAGCCTGCCTCCTTAAAAGAAATCTAGTTGACCAGACACCAGCTCAAAAGAGACAAAAATGTGAGGTTTTAAACTTCAGTAAGAGAATGAACAGATTGAGGGGGCTTCATACTATATGGCTGTTGGACAGTGTGTGATAGTAGCACATCCTACATTGCAAAAGACAGAGACGGTAACAGCGGAGTGCCCTGCCTGCCTTGAATGGCACTCCCTCGCCACTGCTGCTGGGCATGGAAGTAGGTTAGTGGGATGCGGTGAAGAGAAAGTTATCATGGAAGCAGGGGGCCATCTGTTCTTAGATTATTATAGAGGGAGGTACGTAGCAGTATGAACAATAAAGGGTTAGTGCTATTTCAGAGGAGATAAAGATAATTGGATAAATGTCTTTCTTATTAGAAAGTGAAAATTATGATGAAAAAAATTAGGTCTGTAGCATCTACTTTAGTCACGTGTGGGGTGACACGGTCCTGCTGAGACCCAGGCTCGTACTTTTGGTTGAGTTGCACACGGAGGCCTGCAGAGGTTCCCTGCAGAGGGAGAGCCCTTGTCCCCAGCGGGGATGCGGTGGCGGATGAGGATGAGAGCAGGGTCCAGCTTCCCAGAGCTCGGTGCTTTCTGGGGTTACCGGCCACAGGAGTCAGAAACGGGCCAGTCACACTGCTCTGGTGCCTCTGAGTCAGAGAAGCAAGGAGAAGGTGATGCCAAGGCCCATGGGGTGTTTGTGCTTCATCAGCTATAGATGATCAGAAAAAGCTACTGATGAACGGTCCAGAATTCTTGACTCGTACATCTTGCCTGCATTTTCACTTCGGGTTAGTGGACTCAGGTATAGAAAGTCCAGGGAAGAAAAATGATTTTTTTAAAGAAACCTGGCTTCACATATTGATTTGAGGGCTCTAGCGTCACTCACAGCTTTCCACCCCCGCTTGAGCCTGAACCACGCTTTCCGACGCGAGCTGCCGGTCCTGCTGCCCGCCTGCCCGCGTGCGCCGGGCGCCGGTCATTTCACCGGAACAGGGGAGAGGTGGGAGAAACTGCAAAGACTGCCATGTGATTCCTGTAATAAAAGTTTACCTGGAAGCTGTAGATTTTAAAAATTGATTATTTTATAAACATATGCAAATAGGCTAATGTCTTCATAGGTGTGTTCAAGGTCAGCAAAGATACCAAGGACTGATGTGTTCCTAATTTTGTACTATTCCAAAGATGAAAGAAGGAAATAAAGACAAAGAAAAAAAGAAAGAAAGAGGGAAGGAGGGAAGGAAGGAGGAAGGGGCTCAGAACTGATGTCACTGAATGTGCCCTTCTGATTATTCTCAGAGTCTGCATCGATTTTTGACTCTGGCCATTATGTCAACGATGTATAAAGTGTACACAATAAAATACTTCAGGGTAAATTGTATGGATTTGAAGCGTTTTATAACATTAATTTATTCATTCAACATGTATTTATTGTTTTTTAAAAAATATTTTTTAAATTAATAATTTTAAATAAAATTTAGCACATTAACTGCCATGTGAGTTGTATCTAACTCACGCTAGTTTTGAGCTCAGGGCCCCATGAAGCTTATGTAACTCACACATCTCTTCACCTTGGAAGCCCAAGAACTGTCTTTCAAGTTGCGTCCAATAGTGAACCATGTTAAGGAGCACAAGAGACTTCCTTAACAGAGCTTTAGTTTTCTGTTGGTTTCTGACGAGCCGTCAAAAGTCCATGCTTTATATTGGTGCTGACGCTATTTGTAGCTTGTTTCAAGAAGTGCATGTGGAACCAGGCGTGGGGTGCTGACTTATAAATTTCACTCTATAAACTTCCCCAGTGTGTTTAACTCAGAGCTTGTTTCTTAAGTCTTTGTTGGTAGTTTCATTGAGCTTTTTGATAAACAGAAACGAAGAGGGACATAGAGGTCTACTCTGTAGGTGTTTAGTTTTGAAAATATGAGATAACATTTGTACACCAAGATCAATGGCCCGAGAAGCTGAATGTTTCAAGGATTGCATTGTTTCACTTTCATGTTGAATTTTTTTCCTGAGCAGATTTTAGCTTCCCAAAGAAAGTACAGAACTTTATCAAGATATCTAAATTAGCAGTAAATAATCAGTTAAAATAACATGCCATTCCTTAAGTAGGGTACAATTTCTGTAGTTATTTAATTTTATTTTTTTAGGTTTATACTAAATCATACATCTGAATTAAAACTAAAAAGAGTCACCACTGCTTTACAATTCCCTGTTTAGAAGTCTGTGCTGATTCTAAGTTTCTGACTAGGCAGGCATCCTAGGATTGTCAAGTCAACCTGGAGTGTGGTTTGTAAAGCTTAATTATTCTCAAGACTTTTTATTAAGTAGTGTGAAGATGTGACACTCATGTGTATAAGCCTTACTACAGTCACATGCAATAACTGAGATTTCAGATGGGTGTGATCCTACGAAGTGGGAGGGTGTGCCATGCTTTGAAATGTGTGTAAGTTCCTTTTGATTTAATAAATATACAGGGTGTAGATTGTCCGCATTTCCACTCAGTGTGCCCAGCACCTTTCTTGGTTTCCTCTTTGGCTTCTGTGGAAACGCGTCCCTGCA
The DNA here is from genome assembly GCA_008750895.1 of Mirza zaza. Classification (NCBI taxonomy): domain Eukaryota; kingdom Metazoa; phylum Chordata; class Mammalia; order Primates; family Cheirogaleidae; genus Mirza; species Mirza zaza. Next base: position 74,178 of record VSMD01006732.1, on the reverse strand, counting down.
GGAGGAAGGTCAGCGTCTGCCGCTAAAGACGGCGGCTGTGTGCGCAGCGGTCCCGGGCGGCGCCCAGCGTTGGCGCAGCAGCGGGATTTGTGTCTCGCCTCCTCTTCTTGTCACACAAGCATCTTCGGGCAAATCATGTAACAGTTTCCTGTTCTGTGAGCTGAGGCTGGTGCCAGTTCCAGGTGCTGCCTCCTGCGTGGGGCTCGCCCCACCTTCCCGCTCAGTGAGTCCTGGGGCGCTTGGAACTGCCACGATGGGAGTATTTCCAGCACCAGTACATGCCAAAACAGGTGACTCCGGGGGTGAGTGCGGGCAGAGGGCAGCGCCAGTCATAAACATCAGCACGCCACTGAGCAGTTCAGACCTCAGAGGGTCGTGGGGAGGTAAAGATAATACCTGGGGTATGCTTAGTATAGGGGAGAAGTACACAGTAAGTGCTCAATTCCTGTATCATTCTCCCCTTGTATTTCCTCTTTTCTTCCAAGGCAAGTCTTCACGAGCCTTTCTGACCTTTTGATCATGCTGTGATTTACTGGTGGCTTGAACACCTTTGTTACTTTAGTAGAATCTCAACCCTGTTGATCACCTAGACAAGTAGCTGATTCTCTGAGGAAGAAATTGTGGCAGAGAGAGGTTGAGTGATTAATCCAAACTTACACAGCTGTTCTTGGACGTAGAGGATGTGGTCAGTCTAAAACAAGGCAACGACAATTCTTCACACACCACGCCACCTGCCAGTGCTGCCATAGTTATTTACTTGTATTTAAAAAAACCCATAACATTAACATAAATGTAAATAAATTTTAAAAGTTGCCAATTAACTCAAAAGAGTTTCCCTGTGATCTATATGCATATATTTAACGATATGTAACAATAGCATAATTTTGTGTTCTGCATTTTTTCACTTAATATCACCTTGATTTAAATTGACTTTAAAAACTTTATTAATGGAATAATTTTTTAGCTTTCAGAAAGAGTTCTCACTTGAAGATAAAGAACAATTTGCTAACTACAGAAGAGGACTTGATACTAAGCTTTTAACTGCACTTCCTAAAGGTAAGTCTTTTTCTAAGTGGTTAACTAGTGTCTGGGCATTTAAACACTGTGTTGTCTGAATTTCATTGAGGAGACCTCTCTCACTAACCTCCAGCTTGTAGTCTCCTTTGTGTTCCTTCCTGCCTCATCCAACAATTAGCTTCAGTGAATGGACCTGTCTTCTTGCATTTTTAATTTTAATTTTATTTTATTGTTTTAGAGATAGGGACTCGCTCTGTTGCCCAGGCTGGAGTGCAGTGGCACAATCATTGCTCACTGTTACCTTGAATTCTGGGCTGAAGTGATCCTTCTGCCTTAGCCTCCTAAGTAGCTGGGATTATAGGTATATGCAATAATGCCTGGCTAATTTTTCTTATTTTTAGTAGAGAGGGGGTCTCGCTGTATTGCCCAGGCTGGTCTCAAACTCCTGGCCTCAAGGGATCCTCTGGTCTTGGCCTCCCAAAGACTAGGATACAGGTGTGAGCCACCGTGATAGGTTCTTCTTGCATTTTTGCCTCTCTTGCCTCCTGCAGCTTCCCAGTGTTGGGGCTTTTCCACTTAATACCCTGTAGTTCCCTATTGGGCTACAGACAGCTGTTGTAGACTGTATCGCGACCATACTCCTTCTTCCCCAGCAGGTACCCGCACATTTCTTGGGAATTAGTATTTCCGCTGGTAAAGGTGCACGTGCAGTAAAATATTTGTACCAGCTTGAAGCCGATTCCCCTAGTTTTGTCTGTGCGGTGATGTGAGCATTGCTTGATCTCTGCTCTCACCGCCTGCAACACTCACACGAGGAAGAGTCATTTAGTGCCAGCTCAGAACTGCCTTCATCCCAAATGAGCTATGTAACCCTTCGTTTCAAAGAAACAGTTTTGATGGAAGGGCAGGGTTTTTTTCCTACTCTGAAAGAAAGAAATAAACACAAAATCAAGCCCAAAAGAAGTTAGACCAAAAGAAATATTCTTTTAATAGAAACTAAATCTAGCTGTAAAGGCCCACTGACGAATTGGATTAAATTCTGAGGAACCGGACGATGCTATGCCCAGGTAGATATAGTCCGATGATAGTGGATGTTCCAAAGAGTCCAGGAATTTGGCCCGGTGGAGAAAACTTAAACAGGGACATGCTACAATTCTCAAGTCATTGCAACACTGTCACCTGAAATATAGGCTCACTCTGTGTGACTCCAGAGGCCAAAACTAAAAATAACATCTAGAATTACAAGGAGGTAGATGTGATTTCATATGAGAAAGAAAATTCTGATTGCTCACGGCACCTGGAAATGCAGTGGACTCTGTTGTGATCTCCTGAACTCTCCCAGGTGAGGTGTTAGAGGGAAAGGGCGAGGCCACGTGTGCAGGGGTGGATGCTGTGGGGAGTTCCCACATGGCAGATGTGGGCACCAGCTGTGGAGTGGGGTGGTCTTCCCAGTATTTAGGGTTCTCTGTGAAAGAGAAAGAAACCCAATTTAACCTGAGCTTTTGCTTAAGTCTTTAAAACCTGTGCAGATGATCAAAACAAAGCATGAGAATGAACACACCGGTGTTAGCAGTAGCTGAGAAGAGTTGACTGACTAGGCAAAGATCTGTAGAGCCAAAGTTGCTTCCACAGTCTGAAGAGTCCCTCTTTCCCCTTCGCTACCCCTGAGTTCCTTTTTTTATAAATAATACCATGGACAATGGTACAATCAGAAAAATTAAGAATAGTGTGAGCTGCTTAAGGTTCCTTAAGGGTCAACAAATTGTAACTTCATATGTAATAAAATTTTAAAACACCTAAGTTTATGAACCAGTTGTATTAGAAAATGTATCATAATTGATTATGAAAATATAAATTTTACAAATCAAAGATAATTTTACATGTTAACCAGATTTATGTTTCTAAATTAACAAAATCCCTTAAATCTTTAAAGCATGCTTTTAAAGCACAGTACCCTATCTCCCCTGAGTTTCCTGTAAATTCCTGTCTTATTTCACATATCTTTGTTTCCTAAGAATTGGGCAGGTGCATTTGGAAAGACCCTTGTATGTTACCAACAATGTCTTTGTTTCTCCATCTTAAAAGATATGTTAATGACTTTGTCAGGTCTTAACAACATAATGTTAAAAATGAATTGATTATAATTTTGTTTTAATGACATTGACTTACATTTGGTTATAAGTTTACAGAAGTTTCTTTTTGTTTGTTTAATGAGGGATTCTGACACCTTTGAAATCGAGCATTACAATGGCCATTGCTTTTTCTCTATGGGACGTCTTTTAACCATGTGTCGCAAACAAGCAATCAAGTGATTAAAAGTCTTTAGCTATATAAAGGTTATAATATTAAAATAGATTTTCCACTTAGGAATTATAAAATGGACCAAACATATTACTCTATTTTCTTTAACAGCTTTATTAAGATACAACACACATACCATACAATTCATTCATTTAAATTATACAACTTGGTGGCTTCGAGTGTTTTCAGAGTTATGCATGCATCAGCACAGTTTTAGAACATTTTCATTACTCCAGAAAGAATCCCCATACCCTCTAGCCATCACCCTTGCCCGTCATCCCTCTAGTTTGTAAATTGCTTATTTTATAAGCTGCTTGTCTTTATATTAGCGGCTGCCATCCAAGTGTAAAAGTTAGAGGGCATTACTCCTGTGGGACGTCAGATCAGTGTTTAGAATATTCCAGGTCTAACCTGTGCTCTTAGGCTGTCCAGTGAAGGAAGAGAGCTGTTTTGGGCAGCACCTCCACCACCTATGTTTCTTTGGGAGATTCTACTGTGCTCAGGTTTGGAGGGCTAAGCTCAACAAAGTCTTGACCAGATCCTATTTCTTATGTATTTATTTATGCACATGTGTAGAGACAGATTCTCACTATGTTGCCCAGGCTGGTCTCAAACTCCTGGCCTTAAGTGATCTTCCCACCTCAGCCTCCCAAAATGCTGGGATTGCAAGTGTGAGCCACCATGCCCAGTGGCATTCCTGTTTCTTAGAGCTAACTGAAGAAACTGTGTTTCTCAAGAAAAGCATCTAGCAGACCAAATTACCTGGAATATTGGTGTTACATACTCTTGTTGCAAAGTATATTAGGTAGTTAAATAACTTTATGAAGTATTATGGCCCTGCTGTCAAAGTTCCTTAAAATCCCTTACTTGAAAACTGACTGACCAACTCCTATTAGAAATAATAAGTAAAGAAATAGATCATAGAACCCATACTGCCACAGCAGTACCACTTTGAATTACTCAAACAAGAGTAGCAGACCAAGATAGCAGGTATTATAAAGGATGAGTTGGTATGTTTAAAAGTCTTAATTAATATATTTGAAAGCAAAGTAGAAAATTTCTTATTACGGTGGAAATTACACCATCTGTGCTTATTTATATCTGGATTGTATAATAACTACTATTATTAAACCTGAACCATTTATGAATTATAATTGTGACACAGCATACAATCAGTTGAATTATAGCTTTTGAATCGAATTTTTAAAAGCATTCTTATTCTTTTTCTATTTTTAGGAAATACACACTGAAAAATATGCATCATGCTGCAACTTACTCTTAAATGGTTCAGAGAAAATATTATATAAATATGTGCATGTGTGTATATACATATACACACATATACACATGCACACATATGCACACATAAATATACCCATGGAGAGAAAAAAAAGGATAAAAATAAACCAAATGTAGTAAAATGTTAACATACTGTGAAGAATATCTTTTAAATTTTCTGAGAGTTTGAGATTATATAAAAATGTTCTAAAATCCTAAAAGAAAAGAAACCTTCAAGATTATCAATCAGAGGGAAACTTTGGTAAAATTGTAGGTAATCCCTATAAATGAAACAACAGAGTTACAACATAGATTTCCACAGCAGGGGTAACTTCCATCCATAACATTTTTAGTATTAGTTTTATGCTAATAATTAATAATATCAAAGCCATGTTTTATATTATTAATAATAATATGAAACAAACACATAATTAATGTATAATTACACTACATGTTTGTTATATTAACTTTACTTTTACATTACAGATTGGGGAAAAGAAGCCCAACTCAAAATGTCTCTTTACTATTTCTTTTTGTCTTGCACATAATTTCTTTCTTATAATCTTGTCGATAGAAATGAGGAAATCTTGTAAATTGAAAAAGAAAGAATAGACTGAGAGGTAATTATTTATTTACTAGAGGAATTTTTTATTTTCCTAAAAAATTCATTACAGATTTCTACTAAGAATTAATAAGCTCACCAGTGCATTTAAAGTATAGTTTAATGATGACTTTTTATTCCTCAGTGAAATGATTGAAGGGGACCCTAAATTGTCATTTCAAGCACCCACGATGTTGATGGATACTAGCTCCTGGGAGCAATAGGCCGAGCGAGCTGGAGCTGGGCTCCAGGCTGGCTGAGGAGCGCAGCAACACGCCAGTGGTGTCTGTATGGGCTACCCGAGCCTTTCGCCGTCCTTGTGCTGGCATCGGTGGTTCTCAATCCAGAACAGCCCACGAGGGGCTTTGGAAACATATGGGGGCACTTTTGTGTCACTGTGACTGGGGGTGATTTAGCATTTAGTAGAAGTTGTGATATGCTCCCTCCTGCCATGCAGGGCTCACCACGAAGGCGCTCCCCACGCACGATGCCCTGAGCTCTCCGCCAGTGGCCCGGGGTCTCTTCCAGGGCCGCCTGTGCCCGCGACCCTGCCGAGCCCAGCGCAGGTCTGGGAAGTCTCTCCTGAGAGCGTCTGTTCTCATGCCGGGCAGCGAGTGGCTGTGGGGTGGCAGTAATCGCCAGCAGGTGGCCCAGCCTGTGTTGTCCCAAAGGGGACAGAGGTTTCCATGGGCAATAGGACAACTTGCCTTGCCCGGTCCCTCTCCTGGCTGTTGCTGCTGCAGCCTCGAGGTTCGTCTTCTGTGGTGAGCTGCCGTTCCGGCTCCCTTGTCAGCTCATCTCGGTCCTCACGGGACATTGAGACAGGGTGCTGGTGGCGGGAGGCGTGGTCGTCACCTGATTGACCCTTCTGGACTACAGGAGATGAAGCATGGCAGGAAGCAACTTGCTGCTTAGCTTTTTCAGGAATTGTTCTTTTTAAACGTCTTTAGTTACGTAATTTCTATAGAAAAATTTTAAAATTAGTTAAAAATTTAATGAAATGAAAGTGATTTTCCATGGTCTCTAATTAGAACCAAAAAAATACGTCTTAACTTTTTCCCATGGAAGTTACATGATGCTCTGTGTGTGTTCATGTTTTTTATACTTACCCAGCTGAAATAATTCAAGGGGAGATAAGCTTGGTGTCATTATAGTATTCCAGACCCTATTAATATACTCTATCTCTTAGTCATGTGTTTGAGTATGGGTTTAAGTCATACCTGTCAGAGCCCTTGGAATTTGGGTTCAGTAGTTTCTTGAGCAGTCTTGGAAACACATGGCCCATTCTCCTCTTTGGGGTTTAAATAATTAATTAAAACTCTTTGGTTTATATCACCCTTGAAGATATTTTCAAAATGTGTATTACCAGCCATTAAAGTTTTATCACCATAATCTCACTAGAGCTAATTTGTTAACTGGGAAGCTGTCATTAACCAAACTTCCCTCACAAGGCAGGTGTGCCGTCACTGTCACACCTCTTCTAGAAGGGACCATAATTCCTCCTTCAGCAGCTCTGGTTCCTGGGCGCCACCTGAGGGGACTAGTTTGGAGCTGGAGAGACTTTCTGAAGCCCAGTTCAGCTGAAGTTTTAGGGTGGCTATCATTGAAAAGGGAAACAAAGGAAAACAAGGCTTGTATCTCTGAACACAGTCAAAAGGCAGTGGCAAAGTCCTACGTGTGCGTGTGTGTGCACGCGCGCATGTGTGTGGTTTTGACTCATTGCTAAAAATGACCACTTTAAAGAATAAAAAAAATTGAAGCAGTTGAGAATTAAACTCCCTGTATTCATAATCCCCTCCTTGGAGTCTGTCCTGTGACTCAGCCTTTCAGAACTTCTTTGGCCCCAGGCTATCCAGCTGCCAGTCCCTCTCCCACCGCTTCCTAAGTCCTGGGTAGAGCCACTCAAATGAGTGAATTTAGGCCATTGAGGAGGAGGAAGAAGGGTGACCTCTATTGTCTACCAATTTTGGCCATTTTGGCAAAGAAGCAATTGTCTGGCATCGGTCATATCGCCACAGTTGGTGTCATGTGAGAAGCTCCTAACCTCAGCAAGACATTTTCTCTGGCTGTGCAGTGTTGCTAGAAGAATTGGGGTAATTACTTTATCCATCATCCACCTAAATTATAGCAAGGAAAAAACATGTTAATTTTTCCTTCCAGCAAAACCCTGTGAGGGGTGCTTGGGACCTGGGCTAATCTGAACTGCAGCTAATGGAGGGGTGAGCACGCTGGGTTCTGTAGGAAGCACAGTCAGGCAGTCACAGGTGTTTTCAGGTTGCACGGGAGGGTGAGACAGGCGTGGCTGTGAGCTCATCACTGAAGCTTGCTGATGCCACCTGGGGCGTGCGTGCTAGTCTCAAAAGTAGAGACTTTTCAAAATGTTTTCCAAAATAAAAGCTTAGAATACTTTGTTAAACCAAATGAAAATTAGAAACAGATATTGGGATTTCTGCTTAAAAACACCTTTGTAGAGAGATCTCACTTGTCAGGTCTCCCTTGGATGAAATAGAGCCTGTTTGATGTTTACTTCTGTAAACATCAGAAGTAAACTGCCCTGTCTGATGTTTACTTCTTAGCTGAACATGTGACATACATGTGAGTGTGTACACACACACGCTTACTCATTTGGCATCTTTCTCCCCTACTAGGAAACAACCTCCAAGAAAACAGGAGCTGTGTCAGTTCTGTCTGTCACTGTCGCATGTGAGCCAAGAGCAAAATTTCAGTTCAACAGACATACACTGCGTGAGTGAATAAAATGAGTACGTGACTACTAACTACTAGTCTTTCTTTTTGTTCTTTTGTTTCGTTTTAGTTGCAGACTTAAGAAAAATCTTTGAACCAAAGAGGAAAGAATTTTTAGAAATGAAAAGGTGAGATTATTTACAGTATGGAATTAGGAGGTAGAAGGGCTTGGCAAAGCAGCGTTTAGTTTTCCTTTAGAACCTATTGCCGTTGTTCACCGTTCTTTTTTCTGGTGTCTGCACAGAAAAGAAAGAATTGCCAGGCGCCTCGAAGGAATTGAAAATGACACCCAGCCCGTCCTCTTGCAGAGCTGCACGGGGTTGGTGACTCATCGGCTGCTGGAGGAAGACATGCCTCGGTACACGCGAGCCACCGACCCCACCAGCCCCCACATCGGTGAGCACGGTGTCATGCCAGGTGGTCCGGCCTCAGGCAGGAGGCTGGACTTGTTACACATTGCCATGTTTCACTGAGTAGTATCAGAAAATGAAATAGCCCACAAAAGTGATTTGTGGGGATACAAATTTTTTATTACATGTATTTGTTAAAAATAGCAACAACACGTCTGTCAGCTCTGCCCTGGTCACAGATGTGGTCCTCCAGTATCACAGCAGTAAGACGTGATTCCTCTTGGCACATTGTTGGGTAACTGACAACCAGTCATGTCCTCCCTTAGACTGGGGCCCTTTGAAGGCAGGAACTGTGTCCATCTTTCTGTACCCCCCATCCAGCTCAGGATCTGCTGTCAGAGACCCTTAGTGAATGTTTGTTTGGTGAAGGAATGAATGAGATCGGTACCTCCAAGTTCTCATGCTGGGTTTAGACCAAATGCCCAGGTGCCTGGCACAGGGAGCCCCTGCTCTCAGCAGGGGGAGTTAAAGGCAAAGCCAGAGCTTGAATGATTAGGGCACTTACTCTAAGTGTTTATGCAACAAAATATTCTGTTGAAATTATTTAATGTATATAATTTTAAATACGTTGCGTATTTATTTCATAGGAAACAGTACATCGAGCCAGCATGACTTAGCTTTTCCTTGATTGCTCAGAGCCACTGTCACAGGCATGAAATATCCAGCTTGGCCTTAGGAGAGGATGCTAGACGCAGGCCTTCCCAGCCCAGCCCCTCGGGGGCTCTGCGGTCTGTGCCGCTGCTTTGGTAGTTAGTGTCTTCTAGCGTCTCCCTCCGTGAGGGCTGTCGATCTCACGTCATGATGTTATCAGTTTGCTTGTCACTCAGTTTCTAATTTTCTGTGGCTAGAAAACTAGAGACCTCAGATATTTTTAAAATGACATGCATGAGAAATCAAGAATAGATCAGAGCACCAAAATTGATAGCCAGAAATAAACCCTAGTGTATATAAAATGTTAACCTATGTGTAGTATGTAATAATTTAAGCATCACATATTAGTGAGAAAAGGAAGAATTATGTAATAAAATAGTACTGGAAAAATGGGTTAGCCATAGGGTGGGAGAAGGGTATATTCTTCTTCTTACTTCATACCAAATCCGAAAACTAGTTTCAGTTACTCATATGATTAATTTGAAGGAAACAATTGAAAACGTAGGTGACTATTGAATTCAAGTGGAGTGGGAAAGGCTTTCAAAGGAGGGCTTTCAAAGCAAAGAAACAAACAGCTGAAGAAATCACCAAATGAACAGGTCAGTTGACTTGACTACACAACAGTTTTTATCTGTGCTTCAAAGAGAGTCTTACAAACACATAGACTTCACAGCAATATTAAACCACAAGCAAGTTTGAAAATATTCACAAAGATGACAAAGGGCTAATATTCTTATAAAAGTTCACACAAACCAATTAAAAACGACACAATAAATCAACAGAAGGTAAAGTTCCAGCAGACATTCCAGAAAAGAGAAAGAGAATACAAATAGTAAAGAAACAATGCAAAAATGTATATATTCTCTTTTTCTAGTAATCAAAAGCAACTTTTTTTACACTCAGTGTTTGTGAGGAAGCATATATTGTGGATATAAGTGTAAATTGATACAGACTTTATAGAAATTAATTTGTTGCAGTCTGGCAAGTGTCTTGAAATGTGCCCCTTGGTAAAGCAATTCTGCTTTTATGAGTCTGTCTAGTGTGATACTAATTAGAAAATCATACTGATTAGAAGTTAGAAACAACCTACATACCCAGCAATATAGGAAGGGTTAAATTAATTATGGAATGTCTATTAGATAGAATATTATGAAGCCTTAAAAAATGATGTCTTCACAATAAAATTTCTAAATATAGGAAAATATTTTCTATAGAACTTTAGTAACATTAAATTTTTTAGATAGGAAAAAAGAGAAGAAATCAACTATCTAAAAGCCTAGAAGGAATATATAAAAATGTCAAGTTAATCAGTGTATAGTGTCATTACTGGTGATTTGGGCTTCTATCTTCATGTTTGCATGTTAGACATTTTCCACATCAACGCTGCAGTTGGAAAAGGCACTTCTGCTAGAAAAAACAGAACCTGGTGACTGTCAACACGGCCATGTTGTTATGGTTACTATCAGATCCTGCGAAACCACGGTCCATGGCTTGTCACATTACAGCAGTTCAGTTCTCTGCTCTCTTTTCTAAAGGACTGTGAACTCATCCGGTGGCATCACATGTGGTATATTAAACTCACAAAACAAAAAAGTAAATAAATAAGGGGAATAAGCACTGAGCAAGGCCTGGGGCCCTGGGAGTGCAGGGCTGGGTTTCAGTTAAGCTGTGGCTCAGGGAGCCCAGGCCTGCTCGCAGCCTTCGTGTGCTAGACTGCGCATCTCAGCCTCCTTCCAGCCCGGGTGGCCCATCTCAGGTAGACACACCCGTGTGGGAGATTGATTGGTCCTTGCCAGCATGGGCGTCTTTGTGCGTCAATACCCACCTTACCTGAAATCCGCACGTGTCCTGTGATCTTTTTGCAGGCCGCTCAAATGAAGAGGAAGAAACTTCCGATTCGGCCTTAGAAAAGCCAGCTCGACCCAAGCTCCGCGGGGAAGGCTCGGGCGTCGGTGCCGACCCGCCCTGCGGTTCTGGGGCCATGGACAGCCAGGCCCCGGGGGCCAAAGCCGAACGCATCGCCAGGTACAAGGCGGAGAGGCGGCGGCAGCTGGCGGAAAAATATGGGCTGACCCTGGACCCCGAAGCGGACCTGGAGCACCTGTCTCGCTACACCAGGTCTAGGAGGGACCCCGGCGCGGCCGAGAAGGGCGCGGGGAGAAGTGACAGACCGGCAGAGCCCGGCAAAGATTCGAGCGCTCTGTACCCGGAGACAGGGACTGCGGGGCTCCGCACCTGTGCAGGTGAGTCCCAGGACTGCACCCTGCACGGGAGCGACGGCGTTTCCGAGCAGGAGGTGCTGCTGAACGTGGAAAACCAAAGACGCGGCCAGGAGCCCAGCGCCACCCTGCAGGCCCATGACCTGGCCCCGGCAGCGGAGAGTTCCTCAACTTTCTCGTTTTCGCCGCGAGACTCCTTCACCGAAGTGCCAAGGTCCCCAGAGCAGGTGCACAGCTCCTCCCTGCACCAGCCCGCGCCCAGGAGCCCCTCTGCTGGTGACCCCGCTGAGGCCCGGCCCAGGTGAGCACACAGCCCGGCTAACCACGCCCATCAGGGGACGCAGGTGCCCGCGCTGCGCCTTGCCAGGTGCTGGAGTTTGGTGTTCCTGGCATCCTGTGAGTGTCAGGGCTCACTAGAGATAAGTGACACGTGACTGTTTAATTTCCCCAACATCAGAACAGGTTCCACCAAAGCAGGAAGCCATGTGTTCTTTTTGTCAGTGTGTTTCTGGTGTTCCTTTCTAAAGTACAATGACACACTGAGCAAGTGTCACGGGGACACTTTCATGGAAGCCTCATTTCTGCACCCTTCTTTATACAGGATTGTCTACCTGCCTTCATGATTTATCTTTTTGTTGGTTTCTATGTAATCATACCTAAGACTTGTGGGGTTCAGTGATTGCCTTTTGCTATTGGTGAGATTCATGAGCAGAAAGAGCACTACTAACCAGTGCCAGGGACGCAGTGTGGGGCACAGAAGTGTGGCTAGTGCACACTCAGCTCGACTGTGATGTGTAGTTCCAAAATACAGCAGATGCTGACACAGGTGTGTAAAAGAATACCTCATTTAAAAGAGCAACCATTAAGAGAAACTGCTGTGAAAGCACCAACTCTAAGTAAGAAAGGCTCCCTTTGGGGAAAATCAAGGAAGATAGAAATTCAGAAAGTCAAATGCAAGATGAGAATGTATTTATTTCCGAATTTAAATAGAAAATGTGTGATGACCATATTTAAAATGGAATTTCCTTAAAACATCTTGCTTAAAGGTTTGGGGCAATTGTCTAGGTAGACTCCTAATTGTGGATTTCAGTTCAAATAAGCAATAGCTTCCCAGATGAATCATGAATGAGAACCTAAGGTCAAACAGATTTGTTCCGAAAGAAAAAATGTGTATACTAGAAAAATGCCCATATTTGTTTCCCACTGGGACAGAGCTGGACACCTGTTCATCTCTCTGGGGCAGTCATACATCTGAAGCAGGTGCTGTTAGTTGTTGAAGTTTATTAATCCAAAGACCTGTGACCACATACTTCATCATCCAGACTGAAATATTTAGAAATATCAACTTCTGAGAGAATTAAATACTACAGATCCCAATAATGTATTTTGAGGGCCTTTGTTCAGCCTTTAGACTTAACTACTTGAAACTTAGGGACTGTGACCTATTATCTTATATTTTGAAATGAGAAACTTTTGTTTGGGAAATTTGTATTTCACAGTAGAAACAGTGTTCTTGGTTTAATTACTCTATCAAAGCCTTCTTGTCTTTTGTGCAGGGGCCAAAGAAATCTAACAGATTCCAATTTAGAAAGAATAGTAGAGATGTATAATTATGCTGGTTTAAAAAATGAAGAATCTTATTTTGGATTGCCATAAATGACAGCTGTTTCAATTGTTATCACAGTAGTTAGGTTAGTCACCTGGATCACACATAATAGGTTCTCAGAAGATTTTTGAATCATTTGTAATAGTAACTAAAAACTTTGTTGAGTATTCCAAGTAAAAAGACAGGATACTTAATAGTTTTGTGTGAGCTAAAATCTTAATATTAAAAAATGTTAAATACATTTAAGTTAAATATGTTTAAGTTAAATACTTAAAGTCTTAGGCAAAATCATTGTTGACTTATTTAGGCCTGTAACAGACAAAGCCACTTCTTTATAGGTTATTTTGAAGAAGCATATTACCTAGAAGTTTCCATAAGCCTAGCCTTAGCTTCACAGTGCTTTACTTTCATGAAAAAAAGGTTCAAAAGAATTAGGAAATTATAAAGGAATTCCAAAAGAGACACAGGCTTTATTTTTTGAAGCCATTCAAAGTGTGAAATTCTATGATTCATAGGCAAAGAAACACAGATCATTTCATGCATATTAGGAAAATACCTGAGCTCTGTTTACATAAAGAGGGATGGAAAATAACGTGTGAAGAATTCGACATTTAAAAATGTTAACATTTACTTTGTACTGACAATAGTCATTCAGCTTGTAAAATGGATTAACATTCTGCTTAGATGTCCTTTATCTAGAGCCAGGAAAAAAGTCATTGTCTGATTTCCATTAGGGAGGAAGTAAGATGAGCAAAAAAACCACTTTGCAACCTAAAACAATAACAAAAGAAACCCCTTGGTGACCTAAATGACCATAAGTGAAAATAATGATGTCATTTGATATGGAAATATGTTACAGAAAAGTTTAAGAAGATGAAGAAGAAAGGAAAAAAGTATCCATAAATAATTTTAATGCTGCGATTTTTCATAGATTTGTTCTATCATGGAAATGGAATATTTTTCTTATTGCTTTACTGTCTTATCACCTAGCTCTGCCAAGTTTATTCTGGCTGTTAAATTTCTGAATTAACTCATTCCAGTTTCATCGTTTTAGTTTGTGCTTGCTAGCAAGGGGTGTTTTATTATTTAAATATGAATACACCACTCATGAGTATACCATCAAAAGTGTCCCAGTGTCCTAAAAATTCAAATGTGAGTCAGATATATAGTCCAGAAGTGTTGAATGTGCTCATGTACACTAAAACCTGTACACACTTGTGCATATATACAGAATAATCATTAGTTCTTATATTTCACTGAACTATACTATCTGTAAGAGTTATAAGCTAAATAACAGTCTTTAGGGCAATATTTACCTAAGTAACAAATTTATTTTGGAATTATTTAGTATTCATTCAGTTTGTATGATAAAGAAGATATTTTTAATTAATTATTGGATTGATTGATTGATATTACAGGGTCTTTAGCTCAGAAATCCTGTTAGTTGACCAGGAATTTAGATGACCACACTGTTCTAAAGAAAACCGAGAACACTCATAGTCACCAAAAAGACAAAACAGAGAATAATAAAACACCCCAGCCCCCACTTCTCCAACCCTTCTGAACCTTGTACTTGGAGTTTCAGAGGCTGTTTTTCTGGAGAGGCAGTGTTACTGATATGAACCATTCTTTTTTACTTCAGCCACCCTGAATTTTAGAAGAAAATTCAAAGGGATTTGGGTCCTATGGATTATTCAAATTTTTCAAAATCCGAGCTCCTTGTTGGTCGTTTTTTTGTTTTTGTTTTTGTTTTTTCATGGCTCTATGGAGATCGCACATCACTCATGCTTCCACTTAGCAAGTTGTATCATTGGTGTCCAGAATGTGATTCATGCAGAGTTGAGGCTGACACTGGACCCAGGAGAGGTTGGCATTGGTGGACGATGGTTTGGTGCCCGTGGGCACCAGACAGCTACAGATCAGCTCAGGAGGACAGACCAGGGCACTCTCTGGAATGAAGCTTCTCTGCAACACCTTGATGTCCTGCAGACTGAGCCACTAAGAAGAGAAGGGGCTCCTGCTAGTCGCTTGGAGTTATTTCTGATTTGCATTCACTCCCCTCCTGATGGGAGGTTTGAGCCTAAAAACTGTCTTTAGTGCCTCAAGCTCTTGTGGCTCTAGTCCATGGTCTTTGTCTGTGCACTGATAGAGCTGTCTCCAGGAGAGCAGATGCTGGGCTTCCTGCCATCCTGCCTCAGTCCCTGTCCCTGCTGGCAGGCAGGCAGGTCCTCTGACACAGGGGCAGGGCACAGCATCATGGAAGACGCTCATCTCAGGCGCTACTCTCAAAAGATGAGACTGCTACATACTCCTCGCAGCTTCTTCTAGTATTGAAATACTTTTAGAATTGGTCCCTGAACCCCCAAATATCTGTGCTCCCCACCTTGTGCTAGCAGCTTTGATCTGTTAATAGATGATTAATTCAGTCTCATTTTTTCATTTTATTCTGCTCTCACTGACAGGTGGCAATTCCTGTTCATTGAATTAAATAAAATATACCCCCCAAAATACTAGCTACAGTGCATTCTAGCAAAAAATTCAAATGTGTGCAAGATTTTAAATGCAGATTTTGTCTGTGAGCGTGTGCCCTTGCACATCTGACACCTGTGCATGTATGCAGAGCAGTTCTTAGCAGTGTTCCATGCAAGCAACTTTCAGCAAATTAACTGTTAATTTCAATGACATGGAGAAGTTAATAGCCATTCTTAATGTTTTATAATCACAAGCTATTATATAACTAGAGCTGGACAGCCACATGGTAAAAATGATTTTACTGTGCTGAAGTTAACTTCACTTTGGTAGCAGGAAGCACTTTGTAGTCTATTGACTTTTAGGCATTGAGGGAAAAAAAGCATGTCATTATATATTATCATGTGCTTAGGGATGAATAAAGCGTGTCATTATATATTACCATGTGCTTAGGGATACAGTTCCAGAGCAACTCCTGGCCTTTATGAAAACTTTGGGTGACTTACTACTTCCTGGCAATACAAATCTCTGCCCGCTGTTGCCGTATGAAAGCATGGTCTCCTACACGTGAAGTCGCCCCTCCTTGTTCTGGCCTCTGATAACCCAAGTCCTCTCCCAGTGGAGGGAGCCTCTGACCTGCGGGGAGCTGGTTTAGCCCAAGACCCCATAAAATAAATTCTCTGTTTGTTTCTGAGGACAAGCCTTTTAAGTAAATCCACACAAGCTGTTCTATGATGTCCCCCAGCTTTGTTCCTAAAATTTCTGACCTTTAAATGACAAAAACAGCAAACTGTCTTTTCCACAAAGATGAAAAATAGCACTGACATAAATAAAGAATTTTAGACTCTTAGAACCAGAAGATTATGGAGATTATTTAGTTAAAAAATCTATTTTAGACATGGGAAAAACTAAAGATTTAAAAAGCAACTTGATCGAGACCACACAGCTACTTTGACCAAACTGAGACCATTATCCATCCACCCATCCATCCCAGTTCTCTGAGTCTGCCGGAGTTCCTCCCGCTGTTTCTCATCGTGAGGAAAGGAGAGTTTGCTGTTTTTGGCCTTTGGAGGTTAGAGATTTTAGGAAGGAAAGTCAGCGTGTTAGAGACGTATAGAAAGATACATATGGAAACATCCATCCTTACAGATTTGCTCGAGGTCTTTAGAAAGCCTGGTCCTCATAAAGAAAATGGAAACCTGCAGTCTAGGATGATTCTGACTCATTAGGCATCCTCCCATCTCTCCATACTCCATGGGTCAGTTTCAGCTCTAAGGCAGTTTAGCTAATTATTCGAGAAAATTCTATTGAGCCTTCCGTGTGCCAGGCACTGTGCTCCTACCTGGGCATGTGACTAACGAAACGTGTGGGCGATACTACGGGCACAAGGGGTGACTTTGGTTCTTGAGGCCAAGGTTGGGTGCGTGGAGTACTGAGCACAGGGCATTGATCTTCCGTCTTGATCAATATGGAGAAGTGGTCATAGTTGGACCAAGTCCTTAGGGAGGAAGTGGGTTTGCTAGACGTGGAGGGGAGGCTGCTCCAGGCAAGAACGGGCAGGCATCCAATGTGGACCTGGAAGGAGCAGGATGGGAGGAAGTGGAGAGCCAGGTGGGGTCATCCATGTGGTACTTTAGGTGACTCGACCAGGCGCTTGGCCTCTGCCGTGTGGACGGGGGAAGTGCCTGGAGGATTTTAAAGCAAGGACGATTGATTATGCTCTTTAGAAGAATGGCTCTGCAGGAGTGTGGAGCATTAGTCTGAAGGATAACTGAGACCCACAGGGAGGACAACGAAGAGCTGGTTGCAGTTACCCTGGCCTGAGGTGGCGAGGCCTCTGGTTCCAGGGTGGGCTTTGTCACGGACCTGGTCCTAAGTGGCATCTCATTAGATAATCTGGAAGATAGTGATGACAGCATGGTCACATTTCTGGAGGAGGGATCAAAAATAAGTTTGATGAGCAAAAGAGAGGGCAGGGCGGGATGGAGGGAAGAGAGTTGGGAAGGAGGGAGAGGAGGAGCGTGCAGGCAAGAGAGCACACATTCCTGGAACAATGGCTGGAAACCAACAAGATGAAATTTAATATATTCCTGTATTTAGAGGGGGGAAAATCAGTGCGCAAGTTCAGATTGTGGAAACCTGATTTGACAACAGTTCATGGGAAGCAGACCTCGCAGTTTTAGTTGACAGCAAGTTCTTTATATGACTGCCAAAGTGGTTAGACCAACCTTGGGGGAAGTGAATGAGAGTGAGCTGCCAACAGTGCAGGTAGGCGTCAGTCTCCCTGTGTCCTGCGGCAGTCAGATCACAACTGGGCATCTCTCGCTACCAGGACATCTGGCAAAGGAGAGCATGTCCAGAGGGGGCCACCTTCCCATCTTCCCTGCTTTCCTGACCTTTTCAGGTCTTAATAGAAACTGGAATCCATTTTGGAGGCTCATGCACGTTCTCTGGTGTTCAGACTGTCAGACCAGTCTGTTCTCATTATCAGCTTGTCATTTTCCCCGAGTCATTAGAAACTGAAGCTCGGCTTGGCGGAGGGAGCCCCGATGCTATCATCCTGCCTCTGGTTGGTGATGATTCTGCTGGAAGGCCACAGAGGAGAAAAAGATCATGAACCAAAAGGAGTGTCCCCCAGAGGCAGCTTCACTTGCACCCCATTTCTCAGAAGGAAGGATATCCAAAGGCCCAACACTGTAGGACAAGGCTGCCATAACCAGAAGAGGATTTTAGCAATTTTATCGGAATTCCCTCAGACTTGGGATGGAGGATTTGGTATATGCCAGTCTGTAAGACTGGTGGGGATGGCTGCAGCAACAGCATTCCTTCCATAGAAGCCCAAAGGGAAAGGCAGATACCTTGTCTTGGTCATTTTCGTATCTCCTCCCCAGCTAGTGGCAAAATCCACTGGATTTTCAAGTGACCCAGAAAATCATTTTTGGATGAATGTTCTACTGTTTTCTGTGTTTCTTAAAGTGCCACCAAACTCTAGCAGTGCTGTTTGATAGCCAGTCTACAAACTGTTGTCAGCTGCGCCTTGTGAGGAGAGGTGGAGACTTGCACCCGAGTGTCAGTTGTGGCTCATTTCCTTCGTGAGAAAGTCAGGCTGTGAGCGGAGAAAACATCAGCTAAACTCAGAGGCAGGCTCAGTGACATTGTCAGTTCCCGTCTGGTGCGAGCCTCTCATCTAACCAGGGGCCAGTGACACTGGCCGGCAGGACAGGCTCTGAGAGCCTACTTTCTGTGATAGGCTCTTTCTGCTTTGAGCTGGGATTCTTGTCCGTGGTCTCCAGTCAGTGTTTTTAGAGATATTATTGAACTGTCAGTGGGCATTGTGATAGGTGAGCAGGAACCCACTGGCCGCTCTGGAAGCCTTGTGGACTCAACCCCCAGTCCTGAAAAGCGGGTTCTAGGCTGGTCTCTGCACTATGGCCATCACGCCCCCGGCTCACCTTCTTCCTAAGAGTGGTGTTTGAATCAGGAGATGTGGAAATTCAAGTCCAGTGAGGAGGCAGAAATGTGGTCCACCATGGTCCACTTAGGACAGCCTAGTGTAGCACTGTCCTCAGATTCCAGTAGTTTCCGACAGTTCTATCTGCACATACCATTCTTCTTCTGGGCCAAGGTTACAGCATTTAGGCATTCCGTGCTGAGATCAGCTCCAGCAAGGAGGCGGTATTCTTCCCGCACGTGGATGCCTGGAGCTCTGGGGGCCTAGGCATCATAGACGTGGGGTCTTGTAGCACGGGCTGTCTGATCTTGGGCATTCAATATCTGGGACAGCCTCGCGCACAGTCAGTGTCTGATTAAATGTAGGTCTCTCCTCAGCCCCTCTCTGTTCTATTTTTGATGGCAGAAAACCTCACCCAAACACATGGCTTAGCCAACTTCAAGGATCATGAAAGCCTGACAGGGAGACATACTGTTCTAAATCACTCAATAATTCAAGATAATCACTTGAATTATCTAAGACAAACTCAGACACTCCTGGTGGGGCTGAACTCACCCTCCTTAAAATCACATGACTTCCTATTAGGAGCTCTGTATGTGTCATGTCTTTAAGACATAAAAACAGAGACACAAACTTTCAGCACTGTTGACTGTGCAGGAGGAAGGAGTTTGCCTTTTGAAAGACTTACCATGTTATAGGCATGATGACTTCATATACGTTTGTTTATTTCATGTTACAGACATTTGTGTTTATTATACACTCCTTGACTAACAATGGGGTTACATGTTGATAAACCTATTGTAAACTGAAAGTATCGTAAGTCAAAGAAAGAAGAGATTGTAAGTCGAAAATGCACTGAATACTCCTGAGCTGTTAGGCACCATCGCTCAGCCTCGCTGGCCTTAAAGGTGCTTGGAGCCGTCACTTCCGCCCACGGCTGTGCACAATCGCCTGGCAACGCAGCACGTTCTAGAGCATTGGCTGTTTGCTCTCATGATCGCGTAGCTGACTGGGAGCTGCGGCTCCCCACCTCTGCCCAGCATCATGAGAATATCATATTGAATGTCGCCAGCCAAGGACAAGAGCAAAATGCACAATTTGAGGTATGGTTTCTACTGAATGCCTGTCACCGTTAAGTCGAAAGGTCACAAATCGAGCCCTTGTTAAGTCAGGGACGCTCTGCAAATGAAATGCCAAACTTTGAGCATCCACCGCCCTGATAGGTTGTTTGGCTTTGGCTAGTTCCATGTCTCAGTTGTAGCGAATAAGGGAGCCCCGGCAAGTGCCCTGTGTCCGCGTAGGTTTTCCATTTTACACATGCTGACCTAACATTCGTAAGGCACCTTGCGATTGTTTGCGGCAATGCTGACCAAGTTTTATTCTCGTCAGTGAAGGCCATGTTCAAAAAGTTGTGTAGCACTTCACTGTCTTTATAGTCCACAAGGCACTCTATTTATACAAAAAGTATCCGGGCCTTTAACATAACTGTGTGGGGCAGGCATATTGTCATATTAACTTGATGCTGTTTCCCAAAGCAGGTGTCTGTTACGGCCTCCTCCCCGCTGCGTGCCGCGCTGAGCCCAGATGCTATGCTAAGCTTGTCCCGTGTTCAAATAAAAGTTGAGAAATTGGACCTCTTATGGTTGGGGAAAAGAGTGACTTGAAATATATCTTCATTTCTTATTTGCTGTGGGAAAAATTGCTGTAAGGTTGAGTATTGGGAAGTGGGTGATAGTTTTGGGTGTAGAAAGATTGGGGAAGTTTTACTGGAGAAAAGCAGATCGATCCAAGCCTAGAATGAGACGGATTTCAGTGGTTACAGCAAGATGCACAATAGCGATGGGAGGTTATTGCCTGTCCCTTGGAACCAAAACTTTTGAATTAAAATGTTTTTTAGAAAATTAAGTTAATTTAACTAGAATTCTCATTCTTTTTTGGAAACTGCTTTGAGCTGAAATGTGTTTCCAGCCTGGTGTTGAGTGAAGAGCTCTTGCAGATAGGTTCATAAGACTTTGAACTGGTCAATATTCTAACTAGCCTTTAGAATTTCTACTTGTTTTTCTTTCTACATTAGAGGGGGAAGCAGGTCAGTCATTTTAGTATCCTTCCTGGGACTTGCTTTACATTGTTACCACAGGTTGTCCTTGCCTATGATTTTTCTCTAAAATATCTTCAGCCTGACATAATTACTTTGTCACATTATACTTTGCATTATGTTCAATTGTGTGCTGAGAAATGAATGTGTAAATATGTATTATCATGCCTACCACGGTGTAAGGTTTTTAATGGCTGGATTGATTTCTGATTTACCTTTTTCGTTTCTTTGAGCTTAGCTCATTTCTTTGCACACAGTAGGTGCTCAACAAGCCATCTGCCAAACGGACCTGGATTCCAGGTCCTGGATTCCTGGACTTGTAAGTGTTGTGCTGTTGCATTGTCAGTGATAAATATAAAAGGGAAATGTATAATAGCAACTAAAGATACGATCTCATTGATCTCACTGAATTTCTTTTTTATATCCTTATTTGATATGTGTTGTTTTGCATGGATTCTCTTTTTATATTTGGCTATTTACCAATACACCACAACAACACTTATGGAAATTAAGTTGTCTTATATTTTCAGTCCAGCTTCTTATGAGAGAATTGTTTGTTATTTGTTGGTGAAGTGTGACTATTACAGACTGCTTTCTAATAATTTAAAATCACTTGGAAAAACAGGTTATTGGGTGGCCTTAGAAATATTTGTTTCTGTGTCTTGATTTTAGCAGTGAGCCAAGTGCCTGGGAGATTCCATGAAGGGAATGAATATAACCCTGTCGGCAAATGTGCTTATGTTGTTTCAAAAGCCAGGATTATCCTTAATAAAAAAATCAACCTTTAGGCTTTAAGCTATAATAAAGTTGGTGTGTATGTTGACATTTTGATAGAGATTATCTGAAGTTTTGATTTTTGTACACAGTATTATGGGGAAACCCAAACACGAGTGGTTTCTCCAGAAAGATTCCGAAGGGGACACACCTTCTCTTATCAACTGGCCTTCCAGGTACCCGGAGCTGACACTCCGTGGCTCATGTTCAGTGAATGCTGCCTCTTCTCTCTGGCTTGTCTTGCTGTCCCGCACACTAGCTAACACTCTCTCCTTCTGCCTTCTTTGTAGACGGGGCATTTGAAAATCACGTGTTCCGAAAGGGACTGCTGCAAGTTACTTTCTAATCACTTGCGTTTCTCCTCCACATGCCCCATCTGTGCTAATAGTCTTTCTCCTTCCTCCTGTGTCTCTCTCTCACTCTGACTGGCAGTCCCTTCGCTATGCCTGCTGTTTTTCCCCTTTCTCCACTCACATAGATTGGCCGGTTGGGGGGAGTAGTGAGCACCTCCTCAGCTCTCTGAGCCACTCTGCTCTTGGGCCAGACCAGCCAGCATCCCATCTGGCCACTTCCCTCCTTCCAGCCTCCTCCTTTTCAAGTTTCCTCATCTTCAAACCAGTAGTTAATGTGCAACAGTTAAATTTAGGGCATGTAGTTTTAAACACAGACAAAACCCCTATCATTTCATTTTTAAGATTGGGGCAGGGAGAGGCGGAAGCAGCAAGAATGAGCGAGTCCTGGGGAGGACAAAGCGCCCATATAGTCAGTTTCTAACGCCGCTTTGTTCTCGCCGAGGACAACTCGCAGATTGTCTCTGATTAGAAGCACACATTCCACAGGGGAACTCGCACCGCATTTCAGTCTTCTTTTGATTAACAAAGGTTATACATGTGAAAGCCTCCACCACTGGCTAGTCTCTGGGAAAAACAGCAGTTCAGAATGCCTTCTGTCCCTGAACTGTTCATCGCCACCCCTTTTATGTGTGTCTTTGGTTGTTTTTTAATGAAGTACACATAGACACCCTGCCTCTTATGTTTAAAAGCAAGTAGGAGTTTATATCAAATTTGGCAGGGCATCCTTGTCATTAAAGAAACTGCTTTTTTCTCATAAAGTATATTTCATAAATAATTTTGATGACTAATCTTAAGTAAATAAGAGCCCTGCATGTCTCCAGGAAATCACTTTTTCTGCTCCAAAAGCACTCTTTACTTTTTAAAATTTCCCTCTATACTGGTAATCCGTCCTCAAACAGTTCGAATAGTTTCTCCCTTCTCACTACGTGGTATTTCAAAAAGTAAAGACCAGAACTGGCTAACCCTATTTAGTGTTGACTCTTTGCTAAGCCCTAAGCCATGTACTTTGCAAACATCACATGACGTTATGTCACTTTTATGTCCATTTAAAAGGCAAGGCAACTGAGGCTTAAGAAGGGCAGTTAGAGCTGGCTGAACCGGGATTTGAACAGGGAACCCACAGCGAGAGCTTTTGGATATTTTGCTTCTGCAGCTTTTGAAAAGAATTTCACTTTTGTTCTCAGATATTTAAATAACACTGGAAACAGCTGGAGCAATCTCTTGTTAGATGAGTTCTCAACTAAAGACATAACAGCAATTCCAGAGGGGGAAAAATGTTCACTTCATTAATTCTTTCAACAAATATCTTTTCTCTAACATTTTCTCTAACATTCTTTTGGTGCCACACTTGTTAGTGATGATGTGCAAACCGGCCACATGGCTTATGAACGAATGAATGCAGTTTGCATTGCATGCAAAAGCTTGTGAATGTTTAGTTGGGTGCTTCAAAAGAGGCATGGTTGTTGTGTCTTGAGCCCAGTAGAAAGCATAAATAATCATGAACACTCTTACATTTCCAGGAGACAGTGACATTGCAACGTTTGGTCAATAGGTGTATGTCTTCCTGCAAACTCCCCACAGTCCCTGTACCCAGCCTCTACATGCAGAAAGCTTGCGATTCAAGGCGCCAGCCTCATTGTGCATGCTGCTGGTGCATACTAATGAATTTTTCTGAGCTGCTGGGCATTTACTTGGTCGGAAGGGACCCACTCTCCCCCAGGATAGCATCTGACCCTCTCAGCTTTCCAGGGACAGAGTTAGTTTTGCCCCACATGGCATACATATGTGAGTCTGCAAACTCAGCTCAAAATGATTCCTCTGGCAAGTAGCGGTTTTCTGACATTAGACACCAAAATGGTTTTTCGCAAGTTGTTCTCTTGTTGAGTTGGTTTCCATTCTTGAGAGTCTGTGACCCACGCATGCTTTCTTCCCGTTAAGCAGTCACTGCACTTCGCAACTTAAATCCTTTTTCTTTCTTAAAGAGTTAAGGTTAGAGAAAAATTGGTGAAAGAGGAGAGTGCTCATGGCAGCCCTGAACTTGCCTCAGAGCCCTTAACTCAGAGGAGACATCCGCCAGCGCCGGTGCACTGCCTGTCCTTCCAGTCGGAGCACTCGGCCTTCGATCGGGTCCCCAGCAAGGCGGCCAGCTCTGCACGACAGCCGAGCCGTCCTGGTCACACCGCCAGGCTGGTGACCACGGAGACCCCAGAAAACATATCCGAGTGCAGCTGGTCGGGATCAGCCCCCCAGAACGTCCCAGAACCTCCTGCTCTGACTGTGGCAGAAGGCGAGAGAAGGGACGCGCCGGCTGTCCGTGTCCGTGAGCCCAGAGCAGAGGCAGACGTGCTCTTCGCTGGAGCCCCTGAGAAAAGCAGGAAAGCCCTTTCGGCTTTTGAGGATGATGAGTTTTTAAGAAGCCACAAAGAGCCTTCTGGAAAGGAGGACTTTGGTCAGCCAGCTGTTAGCACGGTCACCCTAGAACGTCAAAAAGAAGGAGAAAGCGTGTCGCACCCGGCTCAGGCTCAGCCGCAGCCCGCGGAGAGGATGGGCAAGAGCGAGATGGTGCTGTATGTTCAGAATGAGCCCGTGTCCCAGGATGCCACGCTGACCGCTGGCCACAGAAAGAAGCACAAGGTCCTCACCCGCTCACTGTCTGACTACACGGGGCCCCCTCGGCTCCAGGCTTCGGAGTGCAAGGACCCCGCTCCCACGCCAGAGCTGTCGCCGCGGAGCTCCAAAGCCGAGGGGCTGTCTGGGGACGTCGGCGTGCCGGACACAAAGGTCTCTGTCGCCCAGCTCCGAAGTATGTTTCTGGAGTCTGCCAACGCCTGCAAGAGACCCGAGCTGTAGGTGATGTTTCGGACATCCTCCTGATGTGTCACTTGCACGTCCCTGGCAGAATTATTCACTTCTCGACTTGTGTCGTGTCCTGCGTTGAATCATATTGGCTTAGCTCACAAGCGTGTGCAGGGCAACTCGACCGGAAATGGCTCAAACACTACCATTCTGCTTCTGGCTACTAACAGGGAGTTGGCGGATTGGGTTGCTGGGATGTTGCACCTCCGTGCGTGCATGGCGGAGGCATGCAGAGGGCTTAGCGGTGTCTGTGCCTTGACTCGTGGACATGCGTAAACCGTTGCTTTTGTTCCCTTTCTCTGTCTTCCGTTTCCCTTCCACACCCTCCCTGCCCTGTGATCCAAAAGCCAATCGTGGGTGGAGAGGTCACCTGGCGGAGCTGGTGGTGTGGAACGGGAGAGAGGGTCCCGGAAACCACGGCGCTATTTCTCTCCTGGTGAAAGTAGAAAAACTTCTGAGAGATTTAGAACTCAACCTATAACCTCAGCAGAACGAAAGGAATCGGATAGGTAGGCGTGTGTCTGTGTAGTTTCCTCATCTAGGAACATAGAAGAAGTAATGCAGGATTTGTATGATTTTTACCACACTGGTGGTCCTGATTTTGTTTACATAGGACAATGTTGATTCCATATTCTTTCATCTAATCTATAGGGGATATTTGTCTTATTTAAATGTATTTTTTAAAGAATATTGGCCTTTACAACGGTATCACAGTATGTGCACGATTTTAAATTGCAATCAGGTGGTAAGAAACACTGATTTTCTTCATTTAATGTTTTCAATTTCTTTACATTCATGTTAAATTAGAATCCATATTAGGTATTCATGAGATTTTACAGTGAAAATAACTAAGGAATTTGATAGTCATTTTATAAATGTCTGCCCACTTGTTGTACTGGAGTTTTATATTTAATTGTCATGCTGCTGCATGATAATGGTAAGATTTGTCTGCAAATTTATTACCAGCCATGTTTGATAAGTGGTCCTTGGTCCTGGTTTTTCTCCACAAGGTGCGCCCTTGGCTGGGATTGCGTGCACACACACACTCCGCGGCACCATTAGCCGGCATGCGTGTGTGTTCACCACTAGAATTTCTGCAGGAGGATTTTCCTTAGGAGAGCTTCATTGCATTTTATTCTTACTTTTAATGTGATGTTTTATTTGGATCTTCCACTCCCACCAGCTAATTTTCATTATTATTTGCTAACATCTCTCCTAGGTGTACTTCATATTCAGAAATGCCAACTATGGACGGCAAGTATCTGTTTTTCTTTTTCCTTCTTCTTTGTCATCTCATCTAGATTAGATCTAAATAAGAATGGTTTTGGCTTTTTGAGAGAATAACGTGATGGAGTATATCAATTTCTTCCTTTTCTGCAGGTTTTATTTTTGCGAATATAATAAAACCTAGTTGAATTTTTCAAATGAGCTTTCCCCAGATCTTGAGAAGAGTTAGAGAATCATGGCATGAACAATATCAAAACAACTGAATTGAACCCAAGAAGCAGGTTTTTCTTGTTGCCATTGCTATTTAAAAATAAGAGAAATCCCCTCCATAAAATCTATTCTTCAATCTCAATAAGAGGAATAATTATAGTAGAAATCGCCATCCAGGCAGTTTGACTTGAATTGCAATGGAAGCCAGTACCTTTCCATGAGCAGAACGAATGGGCCCCACGAAGGGAGAGTGTGGCCAGCTGCTGTTTTATTGTGTCAAGAGGACATCTGTGCTTGCAGTCAAAGGATCGCCAGGTCAGGCTTGGAAAGCTTTTCGGAGATTTGACTTACATTTGCTGATTATGTCATTTCTGTGTGTGGCTCTTCACAGACGAAGACAAGGTGGATGAACGAGCCAAGCTGAGTGTCGCTGCCAAGAGGCTGCTTTTCAGGGTAAGGTGTGCCATGGCGCACAGGTAGAAGTGGCGGCCACTGCGCGTGGCGGCTCGCTCCTGGAGTCCGGCTACTCAGCACAGCGAGGCGGGAGATCGCTTGAGGCCAGGAGTTTGAGAGCAGCCTGGGCGACATAGTGAGACCCCATATCAAAAAAAAAGAATGGATGAATGAAAGAGAGAAAGAGGGAGAAAGAGGCAGAGAGGATGGGGGAAAGGGGAGAAGGGGGGAGAGAAAAGGGGAAGGAAAGGAAAAGAAAGAAATTATAACCCTCTCAGAGGGAGACTCCCTGGTTCCCGCCTACTCTGGGCGCGTCTGGGCACCCCACCATCCTCCTCGCCCGCCCACCTGTTGTCTCCCGGTCTGTGACGAGTTCAGGCCACCGTTGGCACAACCTGAGTGCACACTGTGACGATGGTGCCCACTGTCGCCAGAGCCCTCCATCAGGTGCTGTGGGAGGACAGAGTAGACACCCACTGCCCCGAGCCCCTCCCTTGAATTCGTAAGGATCCGCAATGTTTCTAACCCTAGGAAATGGAAAAGTCATTTGACGAACAAAGTGCTCCAAAGCGACGCTCGAGGAACTCGGCCGTGGACCAGAGGCTGCGCCGGCTGCAGGACAGGTCCCTCACCCAGCCCGTCACCACCGAGGAGGTGGTCATCGCAGCCACGTGAGTCCCTGTCAGGATTTCTTGTCCTTAGCTGTAATGTCTTCCTAAAAAAAAAAAAAAAATTAAAGAGTTTTAAATAAAAAAGAAACGATGGGAGATGGTTTAGCTGGAAGCCACAGAGAAGTTGGTGTTTAGGGGCTGTGTTTGCTGCGGCCTGTCTGAGCTTTGTGATGGGACGGGTCACCTGTCGTGTCTCCCAGAGAAGCATGCGAAGACTTTTGTCTCATTCGTTTTTGTCTATGCATTTTGGTTTCGCCGACTCTCTTTTACGAGGGAAAGTGTAAAAGATGAAAGTA
Organism: Mirza zaza; assembly: GCA_008750895.1. Taxonomy (NCBI): domain Eukaryota; kingdom Metazoa; phylum Chordata; class Mammalia; order Primates; family Cheirogaleidae; genus Mirza; species Mirza zaza. Next base: position 46,495 of record VSMD01006732.1, on the reverse strand, counting down.
GCTGGATCCGCACGGCGAGCCCGGCCTCCACAGCGCCCCCTCCCGGCGCGTCTGCTCCCGCGCCCGTCACGCCCGCGCTTCCCGCACTGTTCCAGCAAACTCCGGACGTCTTACCGCTTCATCTATCACTATTTCAGAGTGTATCTCTGAAAGATAAGGGCTTGTTTTGTTTTTAAATAATCACCAACAATATTTTAAAAAATTGATTGGCTGTTTGATAGGTTTCCAAGCTGCAGGTAGTCAGGTTCCAATGACATGTTCCGGTGTATTCCGAATCCATTTCCCAGAGACATTCGCTCAGAGATACTTAATTCAATCAAGCAAACATTTTTATTAGTTTTGTAAAAATTGTTTTGTGCCTGACTTGGACACACACACTTCCTTTTAAAACAAAAAGGACGCTCCTCTCGTGTGGGGCCCTGACTTGAGCCCGCCTTGTGGACCTGCTGCTAGCGCAGCTGCCCGCACTCTCCCCAGCTCTCCCTCAGTGTCTTGGTGTATTTGTGGATAAGCACATTCTTGCACTCAATAGGAGCTCTCAGAAAATCAGTTTGTTTTTTAAAAATATGTATATTTGGATGGCTGGTATAAAATAAGCAGCAGCTTCCAAGAGCAAAACAGTAACCATAAGGAAAGGGACTTCCTGTGAAGGCCCAGCGCAGCTGCCCAGCGTGCGTTTCACAGGTCGCACAAGGACCCGACTCTTTTAAAGATCAGGTTGAGAACATGAGAACAAGATTCTGAAACACGGATGTCCTCTACTGATTTGTGGATAGCTAATATGAGCTACTTTAGTTATGTTTTTTAACCAGGACATGCATTCTAAAGACAGAGTAGCTTCCCTCCACGCTCAGCACTTACTCTTTCTCCGTTTGCTTTGGGTGACCTCTGTCTCTTATTTCCTGAGTTTGTACTTGCTTTTCAAGTTCTTTTGTGATTTTTTCTCCCAAAGTAATTAGCACATAATTTTGTTAAAATTTTTGATTTAACATTCCTGAATTGAAAACTATGCCGTTCCTTAATGCTTCTTTTCTTCTCTCTCCTTATGAATGTTTCTTCTTTGGCAATTGCTTTTAAAGTGAGCCTGTCCCTGCCTCGGGCTCTGGGGGCGCCCACCCTGTCACGGCGAGACGTCCCAGCCCCACTGTAGCTAGGAGCACTGTGCCGCCTGCCAGGTACCGGACAGAGCTGCTGCGCGCGGCACCCGGGCCAAGGTGCCGGACAGCAGATGCATCTGAGAGTCTTGAATGCCTTTCGTTTGTTTGAAAACGAGTCAGTGCAGTGAGTCGCTCCCGGAATGTGTGACGTTTTGTTTTGTCAGAGTGCAAGATACTGACAACTTCATGTAAGCCTGCGTGGGAAAAGCTTTCGTCTCTCTGCTTACGTCGTGTGTTGGAGCTAGTATCACACTAACTCACTTACCCATTTGTTTTGTGTGTTTTTCATAATAATGGTCATCCCTAAAAAAAGTTCATTCTTTGTCTAAAACACTGGTACTTCACAGAGATGAATAGAAAAATGGGGCGTTCACAGGAATGTTGAAATCCTGATAAGACCCAGTTTTTAAAAACACATATAGACACAAACACATGTTAAGAAAACAGTCCTCCCTGTTTCTAATTCATAGGGAGACAATACTGGTATATTTGGGGGGTGGGAAAATAACAACTGATAGCACCTGAATGTAGATGTTTAAGTGTTAAGTTTTAAATTATGGTGTTTTACAATTATGTCCTTAAACCATGTAAGTATCCCCTTTATTTTACTGTGATGGGCCAAATACCAGGCTGTACGGGATGGCAGTGCAGGACTAAAGCCGGCACAGCCTGGAGGCAGGAGCTCTCTGGGAAGAGGGTTTCCTTGCTCTCCAGTGCTGCACCGAGCAGCGAAGACTTGGAGGCTCGGGTGACTTTGCTGGCAGCAAAGCCCCTCACGTGCCTGGGACAGCTTGTGAACTGGGGATTAATTGGGGTCAAGGCAGATGACACTTCTTGCTAGATCTGAGAATTGGATTTGCCAGTGGCAGAAAGTAGCCCTAAAACTCTTTCAAGATTCACAGGGACTCCACAGACTGGAAGCCCTCCCTCCTTCTCTTCTAGCTGGAAGTTGGAGGGCTTTATAATTGCCTGAAATTGTCTTCATTTTCCTCGTTACTGGGAATTACAGATTTTAGTACCTTTTAGAAAACTGGTGGAAGCCTGGGAGAGAAAATGCTACACTGAAAGAGTGAAAGAACCTTTAAAATTAAACTGTTTGTGTTGAGCCAGTGAAAATCAAAACCCTATGTTATCGATTGTTACCGGCAGGTGAATACTTTGTTTCCTAATTATTTAAAATGGAAAGACCACCTTCTGCCACATCTTTAGATGATGTCTAATATGCCTCACCACTACTTTTAGCCTTATATATAATATTATGACACCAACAATGTGACTTCTCTGTGTAAGACAAGGTATGTCCAAGCAGACATTGTTTCCCCAAACAGGAAATTCAGCTTTTAGGAATAATTCAGAGCTAAAAATCTGCTTTCTGTAGAACTGATGTTAGTGTCCCATGCCTGCTCCACTAGTCACAGTCCTGTTTAATCACTAAACTGTCTGTCCCCGTCCTAAATCTGTGTAGGGAAAAATAAGCCCTTTGCAAAACTGACACTTTGAAGAAAGTTAACATGTCAAATTTGTTTGTTTTCCTCATGTTACTGATGTTTTATTCCTTTCAGATTACAGGCATCTGCTCACCAAAAGGCTTTAGCCAGAGACCAGACAAATGAGGTCAGAGATTCTGCCGAACCAGGAGAACCTGATTCCTCTACTCTGAGCTTAGCAGAGAAGTTGGCCTTGTTTAACAAATTGTCCCAACCGGTCTCAAAAGCTATTTCTACCCGAAACAGAATAGACATGAGACAGAGGAGAATGAACGCCCGCTACCAGACGCAGCCGGTCACACTTGGAGAGGTGGAGCAGGTGGGTGCCCTGTGGTCTGGCTCCGGTCAGTGCGTGTGTTCTTGCGTGTGGCGGTGCAGGTGCTGTTAGCTCAGTGACACCATGATGGGGACCTGTAGTGATTTGGTAATCACGTCATTCCTAAGAAAGATAACCATGGCAAGTATTCCTCTCTTTTCTTGTTTGCATAATTTGCTTACCGAAGTCATCTGGAGTGAGCCCCTTTTGTAGAGAAAACAATAGTGTGTACAGCCTGCCTTTCACCCAGTCAGATTTTGTTTAATGAGACATGTTATATAACTACCTCCAGGAATGATTTTTCCACTAAGATAAGCAGTGGCACTGCATCAAATGTGGTATTTCGTTTATGTCAATTCATAAAGCAGGATTTCTAAAGACAATGTTTTTTCAATCGCCTTTTTGCTTTTTAACTCTGTCCCTCCCAGGTGCAAAGTGGGAAGCTCATTCCTTTCTCACCTACCGTTAACATGTCTGTGTCCACCGTTACATCTGCAGTCGCTCCAATGTATGCAGGGGATCTTCCGACAAAGACACGTCTGGATAACAATACAAGTGCCACTGACTACAAGTTTCCTTCTTCACTAGAACATTCAGACTCTCCAGTTAGAAGCATTCTGAAATCACAAGTTTGGCAGCCTTTGGTAGAGGATAGTGGAAACAAAGGGATGTTGAGAGAATTTGGAGAGACAGAAAGCAAGAGAGCCTTGGCAGGTGGGGACAGTGGTGTGAAGAAGTGTGGGTCCTTGGAGGAGGCAGAGCCAACCCGCCCCGTCTGTAGCAGGGGCAGGGAAGGAGACGGCCATAAGGAGCCTAGATGTGCTGTTCCAAGGACAGGGAGCCCGGAGCTGGCTCGTCCTCCCAGCACCCACTTTGGTGCTGAGCTGGAGGGGTTTTCCACTGTGAAAACTCATGCACAGGGGAACTCGGACTTGAAGGACAGGCAGCCCTTTGAAGAGAAGGTGGACGTGGAGAATGTCATGAAAAGGAAGTTTTCTCTAAGAGGTAAACTGCTACTGCTCCTAAAGTGTTAGAAAGCAACTGGTTTTTAGTTTTTGCTTGCCTTGCTGCATGTGTTTGTGATTGCTTTTAACTAAATTACAAAGGCAGTTTACAATTAGGATTGGTGGAAGGTGCAGTGTAAATTATACTCTTTCCCCAGACTTCTCTTCCTCCTGAGCCGGGCATTTCCAGTGGGTGAATCGAGTTTTTAGCAATAGCACTGAGGCCCTTTCACACGTCTCGATAAGGGTTTCTGATGACTTGGTCACATCACCTCGCACGACAGCCTTGTGAGCTGCTTGGTTCTTTTGGCTCCTTTTGAAGTTGATGAGCAAAAGGTCCAGGGCTGGGTGAGCACAGGAAATAAGGACGTGAACCTGGTTTGTGGATTTGGAGACTCGTTCCTTCACACTCTGTTTGGCAGGCAGCAGCTATACCGAATGGGACTTTAATCCTCTTTCTACCTTTGCATAGATGATACTGTAGATGTTATAATAGGGGTTTGGGCTTGTGAATGTGGCACATTTGAGATGTTAAAAGTGTTACTTTGGAGAAGTGGGAGCATTCTGCATGTAGCGAATAGTTAAAGCTGACTTCCTGTGTCGCGCACGTAGGAGACAGGCCAACTGTCACACAGCGTTTTGCTGTGTGGGGCAATCTGCCGGGAAGCGTGGTTTTCCCGCAGAGCATAGCACGCTGCAGATTTGCATAAATCCGAGTGGGCTGGGTGACCCACTGCGTGCCCACAGGCTGAACTCCCAAGTGCTGCAGCGACGTGGGATGAATAGCTGGGAGTGTGCTTGCCCGGGGAGTAAGTGCTGATGTTGCACCTTTCCTTCCTGCGGCAGAGTTCAGGGAGCCCAGTTCCGAGCAGAAGGGGACAGCTGCTGGGAGAACAGCTGCTCAGACCACCACCCCGGTGTCCTGGAAGCAGGAGGGTTCTCCAGAACAACTGCAGGAGAAGCACTACAGGAGTCCATGCGGGATGTTTGCTGCTGGAGAGATCAAAACTCCAACAGGGGAGAGCATCCTTGATTCACCCAGCAAAACCATGTCGATTAAAGAAAGGTAATGAGATTTGCCGACGGAAAAGTAATTCCGTGGGGGAGGAGCTTACAGCTTGCTCTTAGGAAAGATCGGGGTGATGGGCAGAGAGATGAAGTCACAACTTCACCTGAGGAGACGTGCTGTTACACCAGAATAATCCGGGGACGCCCAAGTGTGTGAGAGCAAACCGCGTCTGCCCCCGCGCCGGCCTGGCAGTGCTGAAAGGCCACTTCAGACTCGGATGAGGAAACAAACAGAAACAGACTTTTGCTGCCTTCATCTGTTTCGCTGCATTGTCCCAATTGCTAGTTCATGTTAAATTCCTTGGCGGTCTGTGACGGGAGCTGAGATCCTGACGGTCTCCCCTCAGACGCACGCAGTGCAGACGGAGTGCACAGGCCGCCTGTGGCTCCAGGTGGAACAAACGCAGCGGGAGCGAAGACGCGTTTATACGTAGGTGTACGTATCTAGGATTAGAATCCAAGTTTTGTTCACTTTACAGAAAGTAAAATGCATGTGTTTTCTGAGCTCCAGTTAGAAATTTTATACCAGGTAATAGCTATGAAAGATTACATTTGAGTGTCAAATAACACTGTAACCTCATTTCGTTCAAAAGAATGGTGTGGGACTGAAAGGGTGTATTTAAATGGGACAGATGCAGAGAATCAGAACTAAATTATTCTTGGGCTGTGTTTGCCTTCTTAACCCTTAGCCACAGCTGGCTCAAGCAGCAAATATGCAACAGTGATAGGAAAGCTCAGGGAAGAAGTCACGGCTACTCCCAGGCATATCGGCAGAACCATTCCCGCCACACAGGCGTTTCCTTGCTCAGTCAGGCACTGACTGCTCTTATTTTTCTAGATACATTTCAAACTGCCCAAGACGATATATCAAACCACAGTGAAAATTCTTTCTATTCTTTAAGCCAAGATCTTTGAACATTATTTATCAAGTGTTAAATAGATGGAGCCTTTTTCAACTAAAAAATTGATAAGATTCTTAAATCTTATTTATTTTCTCCTTTACTTAAAATTCATGATAAATTAGACCTACTGCGAGGAGGGGGCAAGGGAAAGGGTTCCAGTTAGATAAAAGGAGTGACGTCTTCAATCAGGGAAGCAGTTTGGCCTGTTCTGGCCTGAAGTCCTTCAGGAAACCTGGGCCCAGAGAGCATTTGATCCCAGAGATCCAAGCGTTGATAACAGGTTAGGTGAGGAAGGAAGAGGCATCATTTAAGGAAATTAATAATAAATATCACTTATACATGAGTTCTGATGTTTTAAACATCAGAATATATTCCTGGGTAAAATCTCAGTGGTAAATAGTAATATTACACTCACTGTTTTCAAAGTCTTTAAAAAGAAACTCCCCATCTTTGGGTATATTCTGTCTGTTGGGACTTAGGACTTTTGATGACGTTCTGTGCCTATCCACTATGCAATAATTCTTGGTTTACTTGCCTGTTTTTAGTAAATTTTAGTTGATCTGTATCTTTCTGAAAGCAGTTTTAATTCTAATCCTACTATAAAATTCTCATTTTTAAAACTGTGAGGTGCTATAAAGGGGCAGCCTCTTACCATGGGTTCTGTGGACATCTAAGGAGTTCAGGAGTGGCTTGTAGGGTTTCCTGGAGCTGCCTGGAAGGACACTCCAAATTGGATGTGTGCACATGTGCACATGTGGGCAAGCAGAAGCTGTGACTTGAAACGGTCTCAGAGAGGTTCTTGACCCCAGTCTGCTCAGAATCATGATAGTGGGAATGCTTGTTAAATATTCAGCTACTCGGTTTAGTTGTGAAAATATAAGAAAGGATGATGGATGCTTTATTTAACAGCTATGTTAGTAATAAGTTGTTCTAACACAAAATATATTGCCAGCGATCTTTCCCCTGACCTTGACAGTATTCTTACTTGTACTTTGCTGAAAATAACTCAATGATGTATTTTTGCAATCCGTCTGTGATAGCTCTTCTCCTAAGTGGGGCTTTAATTTCTCTCTTTTGTTAAAATGAAATAATGAAGCTTGACCTATTTAAAATAAGAATGTTATTTATATACTGATTTGGCTTTTCTTTCTTGAGGTGAGATATAAAATCATGGGACTTCCAAACTTCCTCTGACTGCCTCATTTTACCAAAGGAGTCCCCAGGGCCACATAGTGAGTAGAGCTAACCCGCGGCTGGTCTCTGGCTCCCCGTCCCCATGGTGACATTGCTGTGTATTCAGATGACTATCATAGCAGGAGAATAAGGTCAGAAATTCTAGCTAGACAGCAGTGTTAGATTCACCTGTCTTCTTTATTCATGTTCTGAATTTCCGTGTTCTTTACATTTCTTGTTTCAATCCTCCTTTCAATTCCAAATTTCAGATTTTAAGAAATAGAGCCTGGAGTTTACATATTCCTTTGCCATTTCTGCTAAATGCTGCCCCCTAAGGAGTGCAAACCTTGTGGCATCAGTCTCTCCACTAAGTGTCCCCAAGTGTCATATATGCCTCTGGCATTTCAAGTGTGGTCTCTCATTTGGTGCTGAGGACAGCCCTTAGGAGGAGGCAATATTATAGGCAAAAAAAAAGGTAGATAAAAAGTGTAGAACTAAGAAATTACAGGAAATTCTCCATGTACTCCTATATTAGAATATGTTTGATGCTTAAGAAAACGTATCTGAAAGTTATTTTTCTTTTTTTGTCTTCTCTGACATCTAGAACGTCAAGTTTAAGCTGTAGGCAGCATGAAACTTAGCATTCAGTCTGCCCTTTTCCACTGGATAGTAAAACTGCTGTGTCATAACTGACTAAAGGGTTTGTGTTTACACCGTCCCTGTTTGGGAATCTTACGTTATTTGAGGATGAAACTGTCGATACTTCTTTAAAAGTACATCAGGACTTTAGAAGCCTTATTTCCACAGTTGTTGATGCGACAGCTTCAGAACCTTCATGTTCGGGGGAGAAGACTTCTGAAAAAGGGAAAAAGAGCAATTCTTTCACTTGGGGAAATTGGTAGAATGTAAGGACTGGGTGGGACTCCCTGAACCCACCTCCCGCCTCCCCCTGCCTGTGGGATTCTGCCCCAGGGGCCACCCGAGGTCCCTGTGTGCCCTTCCATCCTCCCTCCTGTGCTCAGCCCACTGGGATGTGTCCTTGTAGCTGGGCAGTCTCAGCGCTAGCGGGCCCCAGGTTTGTGCGAGAGTAAGGACGGAGCTCTCCCTTTTGCTCCCTCCTTTTCTGATCTTCAATTTGCCCCCATTTGCAAGACACCTGCTCCACCCCTCCAGCCTACAGACTAGCCAGGACCAAGATCTGGTGTGAGTGCTCAGCACCGCGGCTCAGCCCTGTCTGAGATCTGTGGGGTGTCTCTGACTCTCTGAAATGAGAGAAGGTGGCTAAACAGAGAGCGAGTCAAAGAACAAACAAAAACCACTTTATTTCATATTAGGGGCGCTTGGTTGGCCTGTCCCATTTTTGACCCAGTCCTGACTGCTATGGGCCTGAAGTCCTTGTCACCAAGCAGAGCTCGCAGGGAAGAATTCCCGGCCAGCCTTTTCCTGGTGGCTCTAGGCCAGGCCTCGGGCGAACAGGCTGACGTGCCCCTCCCTGCCTGGCAGTAAGCAGACGCCCCGGCTCCGCGGCAGCCTTCCCCGAGCGCCGGCAGGTGTTGCGCTGCACAGGCAGCAGCTCGTGCCCCGGCAGGGCCGACCCTCAGCGGCCCGACCCTCTCGGAGCGCGGCGGTCTGCGGGAGCTGGAGGGCCGTGGAGTCGCAGGAGGAGAAAACACATTTGGAAAGGTCTCCTGCTTTCCTTGCTTCTCGAACACCAGCAGGAAACCTAATGGGACAGGAATAACACGTTTAGGTTTTGGTGTGTCTTATTTTAAAGTTATTCATCATCACTTGTACTCTGTCAGCTAGGGCTGGGTCCAAGGACCATGTGGACTCGATGGAAGCACAGTTTCTTCCATGTTATTTTGGTTACTCTGTGGTCTTTGGAAGTCCAGAACGATGCCCCTGCCAACACGTCTAGAAGCACAGTTCCAGGGTTGTGCAGTGGAGGAGCCGTCTGGGGGCGTCCCCGCGCGCGGGCACGCATCGTGGGAGAGCCGGACGCTGTGCTGTCGCCGAAGCAGAGGGCGACCGGCTCTCCGGCCAGCGGGAACACTCGTGCAGAGCGAGCTGTGGCCCTCGCTTCTCTCTGCTCCCTGAAGCGCAGTGTGACCTCGGTCGGCAAAACCTTTGACCTGCATGTGTTCCTTATCTGTCAGGATGGGGGTGGCGGTGTGCTATTCGGTAGGCTGCTGTGCGGCCCTGCAGGCGGAAGGCGGACTGTGCCGTGATACAGGCCCCACCGTTTGTTTTGTTCCGGGTCAGTTTTAGGGTCCTCAAAGCAGCCACCCGGGGACCATACAGTTATTCAGGAGATGCTGCCACTGCTCCAGACTTTGGGAGCTTCTTTTCGAGAAGATCGTCACAGACTGCATCTCATTATTTGTAATAAACAAATCATGAGGATGAATTTGACTTTTTTTTAATTCTCTCAAGTCATTTGGAATCCAATTGCATTAACAAGGTGGAGGGGCAAGGTGAGGAACCTCTACTGGCCAGTAGTGGCTGTAGAGATGAAGGAAAAGACAAGCTGGTCTGAGGCCTGTTTGCAAGGCAAGTATCAATGAGATGGGATTGGAAGTACCTCTTTATTTGGATATTAAAGTGCCGATATGGACAGTCTCCTTTATTGGTGCTTTGAAACCTTTGGTAGCTCTAATGCAGTATGCAGATCCTAAGTATTTATTTTAATGATTCAATTTTGTCAGATTCCTTTCTCTTACTGGAATAAAACTGACTCATTCAAAATAATTGGAGAAAAGCTGGCTCTTAGTCATTATACAGCATGAAATGCTGCAGAGTGAAGCACTGAAAGGAATTTAGATTTTGTGATCGCATACGTAATACTTGCCACATAAAGAGTGCTGTTCAGCATCGTAGAATTATAGAATTTAAGGCAAAATAGGACCTTGAGCCAAATGGCATTGGCCAGCACTTGAGATCTTTTCTTATGCCACATAGTAGAAAGAATAGAAAGGAAAGTAGGGGAAGAAAGAGATTGGGAAAGGGGCTAGGTCCGGAGTTCTAAGCTCCCGCCTCCTTTGGCGAGTCCTTTTATTCATGGCTTACTTTCCATTTTTTGACTGAACGAATAGACAAGTATATGGTATGATTGTGTACAAATTTGTAGATGTAAATGGATTCTTGATTAAATACCATAAAATTTATTTTCTTATTTGCTTAACGAAACTTTTACCATATGGTATATTTCATTCCATCTCTAGTCATATATTTAATGGAATAAGGAAACTTAGAGGAAGAACCCTTACCATCTGGTCCAGTTCCTGATACGACAAATAAGTACGAAGGTACTCAGAGGGAGTTCATGGCCAAACTGTGACCAGAGCTAACGTGGTGCTTAAAAACACACATTTACGAATTATCAGTGATGCTAGCAAGACCTGGCTGGGTCTGTCAGATCTGACACAAACCGCATGGGTTTTTTTCCCCTAATTTTTCAGTTATTTGAACATCAACTCAAATGAATTTAATGATCACCACTTGTTTTGCCTGTTTTGCCTTATCTTTCCCATGTTTGTTTGTCCAACTTTAAGAGCCTGAGACTTTCTCATTCATTATAATACAGTTAGCTGAAACAGCCTCATATTCATAAAAAAACAACCTTTTATGCATCACAATATCCAAGCAACTTTATATCAAGTCACCCTGTGGATGAACTAAAGTAGGTTAGGTAACAATCTCCTTAATTAGATTCTTTATCTATCTATCTATCTATATATATATATGTATATGTGTGTGTATATATATATATATTTTGCCCCCCTGAGGAAAGTTGAAGTAATGATTTTTTTTAAATGGGTTTGTAGAAAATAGTTTCTGTCTTGAGAAGATGGATTGGAAAGACCAAGTTCATCTATAGGAAAAGAGCAGGGCTAAGAATATAGGAAGAAAAACAGTCATAAGCATATAATTTTATCCTTAATTGAAAGGGATTGATATTAAGAGACTATAAATGCTTTGTAGCTTTATGTTTTTAAGCCCATTTCCTCAGTATTTTCTGCAAATAACTACTACACAGCATTATCCTTTAGTGTTATTTCACCAGATGACCAGAAGGGGTCGCTAGAAGACATGGTTCTCTGGGGATGGTTACCTCTGTCACTTCCTTGCTAGAAGACATGGTTCTCTGGGGATGGTTACCTCTGTCACTTCCTTGCTCCCAGCCCAAGGGCGCAGGAAAAACAGCTGTCTGTTCAGCAAACGGTGGTGCCTCTTTTATCTGGCAACTCAGACTTCAGCTTTGTGTTTCAATCATCTGTGAAATCTTTGGGGCCACCTTAGAGAAGGGACTGTATTATTTTTCCACACATGTTGTCTTCAGAATAAATGAAATTCCAGAAGTTAAAACGAGGTCCCTGTGGTCATTTATTGGCCAAAGACTTCCCAGGTGCCTAATTACGGCTCCGCTGCAAGTTAGAGCCCGGTGCTGACCTGCTTTTGGCCGGCATGTTTCCTCCTAGACTGGCGCTGCTGAAGAAGAGCGGAGAGGAAGACTGGAGGAGCAGACTCAACAAGAAGCAGGAGTGCGGCAAGGCGGCCGCCACCAGCAGCCTGCACGTCCAGGAAGCGGGGCAGTCGCTCACCAAGAAGGTAATGTTCTCCGCCGGGAAAAGGCCCTGGCATAACCTCACGCTTGCAAGTGCCCCGGAGATGAGCATGAGTGACTTAGCTGGCTCCTGCTCGGCGACACTGGCGCTTCTTGCCACGGGCTGCACACTGCCTAGCCACTGCGATTGGCCGGGGGTCTTGAGGCGTGTCCAGCTGGGACCAGCCTGGCACACAAGCAATGCCCCGATTTTAAAGTGTGCGCTTTTTCTTCAGTTTAAAACCTAAATGAAGCCCGGCTTTAGAATGTTATTAAAGCCTTTATAATGAAAACATTTAATCCACTGCTAACAGTTTATAATTTAAATAATTTGCATATGAAATATGGACTTGAATTTCCTACTTGGAGATTTATAAATGTAAATATACAAAATAAGGACATAACTGTGGCCCATGAGTACTTAGTTCACAATTTTAAGCATGTTTCACAATGAGTAAGTGTGCCTTTTATTGAGAATGTACAGCAGTATATGTTACAAGTTTAAATGAAGTTAAGTAACGCATGGTGGTCTACACTAGCAAGCATTTCATATGCAGAGATGAGTTGTTAAATGCATATGCAGAGATGAGTTATTAAATTACAAATGTAATGGTGTAGTTTTGACCAGGTAGTGTACACCTTGAAAACTGATGGTGACTTACCTGCTGATTGGCCTAACAATTTGCAAATGCACACACTCTAGCTGGGGGTAAAAATGACACACTGATGACACCAATTTCTAGCATCAAAAGTCTTCAAATAGAAAAGAAAGAACTGCTTCCAATTGGATGATCACCTGGACCCTTTCTAGTTCTAAATAAGTCAAACTTCTGTGGAAGATGGAAACTATGAATGTGACCTTTATGCATTAGGAAACTTAAATAAAAGTGAGATGTGCACATAGAGCTACGGTCAGGATTTACTGCACTGTTTTATGTGATGCGTCTGTGTCTTCATGGGTTACATTGGAATGGCAATTTGAACTCTCCTTTTTGAGACACACATGGCATTAAAGATAATAATTGAAGACATTTAATCCTTAGCTATTTGTAAAGTTCTCAGATATAACTAGATATTTTAAAACTATCCACAGGTGCATACTTTTTTCACACACCATGTGAAATTTAGATGTCAAGAATGAGATCCCAAAGTGAAAGAAAACTGGGTCCCTCAAATAATCTATCTGCATTGCCCACAAATTTTATCCCAAAGAATACTGAAATCATTGGTTCAGACATGCCTTTAGCACACACCTTATTAGCAGTGACCTTTCAACTAACATGTCATGGCCCCACGCAGCACTAGATGCCTTGCTGGACTCTTTGGATGCTACGAAGACTCCCTGGCCCTTCGGGAGCTAGAAGTCCCTTGGAGCCCGGTGGAAACTAAAATGAAGCCAAAGAGCACAAAGAAAGGAAGCTATAGTCCTTGTAAATAGTGAAACAGGTGTGCAGCCCGCTTAGGAGGGTGAGGGAGGATCTGAGGCAGTAAGAACTGGAAGCCTTTGGGTAGAGGATGAGACCTGAACTTCCCATGTGGCTAAGATTTGTGTTTGTGTGTTTGTTGTTTGTTTGTTGAGACAGGGTGTTAAGACAGGGTCTCGCTCCGTCGCCCAGGCTGGAGTGCAGTGGTGCGATCATAGCTCACTGCAGCCTCCAGCTCCTGGGCTTAAGCAGTCCTCCTGCCTCAGCCTCCCAAGTAACTCCTGGGACTATAAGTGCACACACCATACCCGCTGAGATTTTTATTTTTTGTAGAGATGGCGTCTTGCCATGTTGCCCAGGCTGATTGAACTCCTGGGCTCAAGGGATCCTCCTACCTCAGCCTCCCAAAGTGCTGGAATTACAGGCGTGAGCCACCACACCCAGCAGGCTAAGATTTTTAGAAGGCAAGAGATGCCCAATTACTGCAGGTGCCCTTGGGGCAGAAAACCCAGTGACCTGAAGCACTGGGGCTCCACGCAGGGTTTGGGCTGAGTGTGAAGTGCTCCTCTGGGCCGTGGACTCGTGGACTCTGCTGGTGCTGCAGCGTGCGAGCTCGCGACTCCGCCTCTCCGCAGCGGCCTAGTTCACTTTGGCCTGAGACAATAAGCTCTTTGAAGTTAAAATAAGCCGATCTATTTTGGGCCTTTGTAATGACATTGGGAAATCTCAAGTTCTGTTGAGGTCGGGTGGTTTTCAGTCGGCCTCTGACAGCCCCTTGGTTCGCTCCTTTCCTCGCTGGCTGTGCACTGTGCCCCCTTCGCTGTGCCCAGCGCGGAGGTGAGGTGCCTCGAACCCGGTCTGGCTCAGGGCAGTCCCCGACAGCTGAGGAGCGCTTGGCAAATCGCCACTGCTTGCTGAGTGTGCGCACGCGGCCTCGGAGAAGACGCCCGGGCCGCGCGTTGGCGGCTTGCTGAAGGCAGGCGCCCAGGACAGCAGGTGCTGGAGCTTTCCATCTTGGCCAGCAAGCGCGGAAAGAAGCCGGTTCTATGGTCAGTTCACTGCTCCACAGTCCCTAAGTCCCCTTGTGTGTGGTGACCCTGGTCCCAGGAGTTGCAGCCTGTGGAAACGCAGAAGGGGCAGGGACTCTAGAGGCTCCTGTGAGCCCTTCCGTGGCTCCCGTGAAAACCCGTGCAGCATGGAAGCCAGCACTGCCCCGGAACAACATGATGTCAGCCCCTTAGGCAATTTTTAAATTTTCTAGTCACATTAAAAAAAAGTGAAAGGTTGCCTTGAAAATCTATAATTGTTTTGTTTCTGTCAAAAGGTCAGTCCCAAAAGGAAAACCTCACCTGGGGCCCTGTACAGCGCGATTGCCTTTCGGCCCAGGAATAGCTGGAGGGAAACTGAGCTAGAGGTTCCTTTTTGTGCTAAAAGACACGTCTCTGGAAATGGGAAGCTTAGGGGCAGTTACCCGCTTTCCAATTTTATTGATGATCTGGGGCTTAAGAGCACTAATTATTTACCTAGCTGGCTCTGGCTTTTCCTACGCAAAATTGTTTAGGTACTTTCTCTCTCTTCTCTCCTTTCTTCCCTCTCTTTCTCTCTCCATCTCTGTCTCTGTCTCTCCCCCCTCCCCCCCCACCTTTCTTATCTTTCTTCCGTTGTTGGTTTAGTCTAGGTCAGTGCTAACCCGACTTGAACAGTTTGCTTCTCGCAGCGTACGCAATTACCTGTGAGGACGGTAGAGGCCTGTTGCAGGCGCGGCGGCGCTGTGCGCACGGTGTGGTCTGCGCCAGTTTCCTCCTGAGCGACTCCTTCCATCAGAGGGAGGGAGGGAGGAGAAACGAAATGAAGCAAAGGCAAAGAAGTGACTTGGCAGGAGTCTCCGTTACAACTAAATTGCAGTTCTGTATTTATTCTCACTGAATAATTCTTTTAATCCCAAACCCAGTTGGGCCTATTCTACATGGGCACATACATGGTGACTCCCAAGTTTTTTGTGAAGGTAATTATTCAGTGTCTCAGACTTTTTCCAGGAAATGAAAATCCTTTACAGAGTTGCCCATGAAAACCCCACGTCTATTTGAGTTCCAGACGGGGGTTTGGTACCCTACTGTGCTTCGTAAGTTATGAGCTCAGTGAATCCAGCTAAGATCTATGTCATCCCCAGAAAATTCAGGGAAGGTGAATCTGCCACATTTGCGTTCTAATTTTCTCCGAAGGGGAAATTCCA
Source organism: Mirza zaza (assembly GCA_008750895.1). Taxonomy (NCBI): domain Eukaryota; kingdom Metazoa; phylum Chordata; class Mammalia; order Primates; family Cheirogaleidae; genus Mirza; species Mirza zaza. The sequence goes on along the minus strand of VSMD01006732.1, from coordinate 31,128 downwards.
AATTGCAAGTCAGGAGAATGAAGTCACTGTAAAGGGTGAGGTTGGGAGGGAGAGAAAAGCTGACGGTGTGACCCCTAATCACAGGTCACCGTGTTGCCACAGGGGAGGAGGTTGCTTGACGTGTGTGCCACGCCGTGTGCAAGCATGTGCATGCGTGTAATGGAACCCAGGCACAAAATGCTTGAAAATGATTGCCCTGACGAGGCTCTTCTCTTCCAATACTCTGCAATGTTTCCTGTTTGTTTTAACCTATAGGAAGAAGGAGGATTTACAGATGATAATGCCATTTCTAATCTGCTTTGGGTAAGCCCAACTCTAACATAGGCATCCTCTAGATTGTAGCCAGAACTGCGCCTCACCACGTGAGACTCCCTTGTGTGCACTCCCTGCTGGGTTTGGGTTTTCTTATTTCTACGCAAGGTATAGCCTTTGTCCAGGATGGAGAGCTGATCCTGTGTCCTTAAATTATTTTTTAATCATGTAATTAAAATGCTTTAAAGAAGATGATATTTTATGTTAAAATATTTAAAACTGTCAAAGAAGTCATGGTTCCCCTCTCTGTAACCGACTATCTTATATGAATTATAATAACTCATTTAATGACTGTATAAAACTGACTCGGGAATATTTACTGTGCTTGCATGGATTTATTTTAGCATTAGCATTCAAGGAAAAACTTTCTTGAAAAGAGAACTGAAATTGCAATGAGTCAATTAACATTCTGTTAGAAAAATCATGGTTTTGTCTCTCCTCCACCCTCCAACCCTGCCCTGCCCCGCTCAGATAAACCTTCTCTTCTCACCTTTAATCCTCTTGCTTTGCTCTGTAGGAACCTGTATATGCTTCTACTTATTCTCCTGCTATACCTGCTGCCCATAAACACCTGTCTTTTGTATCTGTTAATCAGGTGAGGAAATGCCAGTAAGCCTCATTGCAATTTCTGAGCCGTAGGGAAGAACTTCTGTTTCGTTTGGGGAAGTAACTCCTTTGCTGTGTTTCCCTGGGAGGCAGAGGGGAAGAAAGAGAGTGTGTGGGTCTGTGCGTGTGCGTGTGTGCATGTGTGTGTGTGCACATATTTAATCAGTTCTTCATATCTGTAGGGTCAGTCACACACACTGCATCCCCAGCCCAGACTTGCAGGCAGACCTGATGGTGTTCATTCACCCCATAGTCATGAAACTTGTTAAGAGGAAAGTTTCAGTGTCCAAGCTTACATCCTAGTTCAGCCAGGAGCCTGAGAAATGCACCAGAATGTCTATTTTCCAGCAAAGGCCATCCGACGTGAGCCGGTCCCAATGGCCCTATTAAAATGAGACACCACAGGCCCCTGCCCTCCCCCATCCCCACTGCACCCCAGCTGAACCCCACCCCGGAGGGGAGCCCTGGCCGGGCTGAGAGACTCGTGGGTGAATGAGGTGTGATCATTTTAGAGCTGAAAAGGTTAGCAGTGTTTTTCATTCCCCTTGGAATGTTCGTGATGTCAAGAACCTCTCGCCAAGTGGCTGCATCCACTTTTCTATGACTCTCAGGTTCCCTTCTCCCTCTGTGGGGGCCTCTGTCCCTTTGTCTGGTCTCGGGAAAGGCTCAGGGCTTCGCGTGCGGAGCTGACAGAGAGGTGTCTGGCACCCTCCTGTCCCCGTCTCACCTCCCCCAAGTGGAAACTCCCCGCCCTTCCGCTCGCTGTCCTCGGTTCCTGTCCCCGACCTTGGACGGGCTGGTTTGAGAGCCCAGGCCACACACGCCAGCCCGTGTCCACCCCGAGAAAGAGGCTGTCCCATCACAGATGGGAGAAACGAGTTGCTGCTGGTTTTAAATTAGTTAATATTAAGTTTTAAAGAAAAAGATATATTATTGAAGTCTTTGAGTATATACAAATGGCCCTTCATATCTGCCAGTTCTGTATCTGAGGATTCAACCAACTAGGGACCTAAATTTATTTGAAAAAAAGAAAAACCAAAGCAATTACAAAATAACACTACAACAACAGAAATAGTACAAATTTAAAAAAAGCAATACAGCATAAAAACTATTTACTTAGCGTCCACAGTGTGCAGGTAGCACTGCAGCAAAGAGATGACCGAATCTGCAGGAGGACACACGTGGGCCACGTGCAGGTGCCACACCGACCTCTGTGTGTCAGGGACTTGCTCATCTGCGGGGCGGGCGTGGGGTCCTGGAACCAATCCCTCAAAGCTACCAAGGGACAGCTATATATTTATTTTATTTTATTTTTTAGAGCAGTTTCAGGTCCACAGCTAAATTGAGCAGAAAGTACGAAGTTTCTGTAAACCCTGCCCTGCCCCCGCGGGCTCCCCATAGCAACGTCCCCGCCAGGGCAGGTGTTTGCTGCAGTTGTTGGACCTGCAGCAACACATCCACCAACATCTGTCGTTTTCACCAAGGTCCACTCTTGGTGCTGTCCATTCTCTCAGTTTTGACAAACATAAGGCTTGTATCCACCGTTGTAGTATCACACAGAATAGCTTCATGGCCCCAAAGTCCTCTGCCCTCTCCCTGTTCCGCGCTCTTCCCGCCGCCCGGCCTCGGCAGCCTCTGACTCGCCGCTGTCTCCATGGTTTCACCTTCTCCAGAGTGCCGTAGAGTTGGAATCAGACAGAATGTAGCCTTTTCAGATTGGTGTCTTTCGCTTAGTGATATGCAATTAAAGTTCCTCTAGGCCTTTTCATAGCTTAATAGCTTCTTTCCATCTAGTGGATGTGCCATAGTTTATTTATCCATTCACTTCCTGAAGGATATCGTGATTGCTTCGTTTGGGCAGTTATGAGTAGAGCTGCTGTAAACATCCATGTGCAGGTCTTTTTTGGACTTAAGTTTTCAACTCATTTGAGTGTCAACGAGTATGACTGCTCGATCGCATTGTTAGAGTATGTTTAGTTTTGTAAGAAACGTCCAAACTGTCTTCCAGAGTGGCTGCACCATTTTGCACACCCAGCAATAGTGAATGAGAGTCCCTGTTGCTCTACATCCCTGCCAGCATTTGGTGTGGTCAGTGTTTGCATTTTTGCATTCTAATACATATGCAGTTGTGTCTCCTTGTTTTAAGTTGCAAATCCCTAATGGATTTGCAAATCTTAATTTGCAAATCTTAATTTGCAAATATAATGTTTAGCATATTTTCATACACTTATTTTCCATCCATGTATCTTGGTGAAGTATCTTTCCAGATGTTGTGCCCATTTGTTAATCTGGTCATTTGCTTTCTTATTATTGAGCTCTAAGAGTTCTTTGAATATTTTAAATAAAGGTCCTTTATCAGATATATCTTTTGCAAATAATTCGTCCTGATCTGTGGTTTGTTTTCTCATACTTTCGACAGTGTCTTTCACAGAGCAGAAGTTTTTAATTTCAGTGAAGTTAAGCTGATCAATTTTTCTTTCACAGATCTTGCCTTTGGTGTTATATCTAAAAACTAATCACCAAACCCAAGGTTATCTAGGTTCTCTCCTATGTTATCTTCTAGGAGTTTTATAGTTTTCCATTTTACATTTAGCTGTTTGTGAACCATTTTGAGTTAATTTTTGTAAATGTTGTAAGATTTTGTCTAGATTCTTTTTTTGTGTGGTGTACAGCACCATTTGTTGACACCAAACTGTCTTTTCTCCATTATACAGCCTTTCTTCCTTTGTCAAAGACCCACTATATTTATGTGGGTCTATTTCTGGCCTCTCTATTCTGTTCCATTGATCTGTTTTTCTGTTCTTGCACTAGTACCACACTGACTTGACTACTGTAGCTTCATGGTAGGTCTGGAAGTTGGCTAGTGTCAGTCCTCCAACTTTGTTCTTCACCTTCAATATTTTGTAGGCTATTCTGGATCTTTTGTCTCTCCACATAAACTTTGGTATCAATTTGTCAATATCTACAAAATATCTTCCTGGAATTTTGATTGAGATTACACTGAATTTATAGATCAAGTTGGAAAGAACTGATATCTTAACAACATTGAGTCTTCCTATCCATGAACATGGAATATCTCTTCATATACTTTTAAGTTTAAAGAAAAATAACTTTTGCCAAAGTCAGTGTGTTTTATCACTTCAAAATTAAAATTTCAAAAAAATTCTATATTTTTACTCCTTCCCAATTTTCCCAGCTGCATGTAAATGTTGTGTCTCCCAGTTGTGCAACGACAGCTCATCAGCATTCTCAGAGTCAGTTCACTCCTTCCTCCAGCAGTGCCAGAGTCTTGATGTTCAATAATACAAAGGCTCAGAGGAGAAAATGGAGCATTTAAACAGTACACAGGCTCTGTCTCAATGAGCCACTTGTCTCAGGATCAGGCTTCAACACTATTCTCTTCTTCCTTGAATGATGGAAGGGCTGTGCCAGAATGTGATTTCACTTTATTCCCGTCCTTTCATCTTAGGAGCTGTAGGTGGTAACAAGACTGGATCACAGTCACTTTGAGGTCTGAGCCTAGACCTGTGAGCTTGTCCTCATCTTTTATTCAGGCCACTCAAGGCTGCATGCAGTGACAATGGACTGAAATCTCTCCTAAGGAAGGGTCAAAGCTAAATTTCTTTAACTGTGCGTAGAATTCTAAATGATCCCAGCATATTTGAAACCTCAGAAGTACTACTTTATCACTTGACCTCATTTCTGTTACTAAACATGTGCTCTTATAATTTCTTCCTTTATAGTTCAACTGGATGTGAATAAGGTAAATATTTAAAAGCCAGATGACAACATTTTCCTTCCACAAAGCTTTCCAGTTATACAAGAGTTTTACCCTTAAATCTGCCCCAATCCTGATAATACACATGAGTTCTGCTCTCTCTCGGTGGATCACATCCCTGTATAAGAAGCACTAAGTAAGACCTGCTGTGATTTCTCAGTTGGGGCACAGAGAGAGGCGTATGTATCAACAGCGTGGCGTGACCTCGACACATTCTTGCAAACTGATCCTTTGCGCAGTTTTAAGCTTTGTCCTGCCAAGTCTGTCTGTCCCAGGGAGAAGACCCTCCTCTTTCCCAACTATTTCACTACTCTGTAATCCACATTCATTTCTTGCTCCACCTTCGCTCTCCACCTCCCCCACCACACCCATGGGATCTATATTTGGAAGAATGTAGGATAGCCAAGAGCTCTGTTCCAATCTACCCCAACTCTCTCACTATTCCAGTCAATCCTAAACATCTATCAGCTAAACCTGGGAAGTGACACAATACTTACTACCATCCACGTTATGTCCTTCTCTAAATGAGGAAAGGAAAACTTAGGGGAAAAACAAGACAATAATAAAGTGTTAAGCTAATACTAAAAGCAAATGGCCAAAGATATCTGTTTGTTTTTACATTCTGAGCTCTAAAATAGAATAGTGACTTGTGATGAATTTTATTAGATTCTTTGGAGAATAAACAAACTGTGTGTTCTTTACACCCCAGTAGAGCCGTGGAAAGCCAGAGAGCAAGAATTAGGGATCCCTAAGCCAACCCCACTAAGTAGCAAAGTTAAATAGAAACTTCTAGAGAAACAAAAACTTTTATGTTTAACATTATCATTTAGAAGTGAGTAAAAAGGAATTCCTTGTTGACCTAGATCTGGTGAGTAAATAAAGTTTTAAATTCTGAAATGGTCACATCGTCCCCGGTGTCGTCCCTCCTGTGCACAGAGCAGCTCTGGGGAAGGAGATGGCTGGTTCCAGGATACTATTTCCTGAGTCACTGCCACACCCGCTGCTCCACCCTGGACTTTGGAGATGGCTGAGTGGGTTCATGAGTGTTGTCTGGGCCTTGGGGAAGCCAACTTTCTGGGCACTGTGTACATCTCTTGGAAGTATGTTAAACCAAGTTCTGCATTGGTTTGGTTAAAATTCACTCCTGAAACTTCATTTTCAAGGAAAACTTAAATTTTCTTTCTTGAATTTTGATGAAGTCTTTTTGGCGAGCCAACCTCCTAGGTTATTTTATAAGGGAATGTGATTCAGAAAGTTATTTGGAATTCATGGAATCACACCAAATTGTGATTGGAAACGTTAAGAAAAAAGTTTTTAAAAATTTTTTTGTAACTTTTTATTTTGATAAAATGTAAAACTTTAGACCCTGTTGATCCTTTAAGGGAAGCTGATTTGGGGTTGTAGAGGAAGAGAGTCCCCATGCCACAGGGGTGCATTTGCCTGTGGGCTGACCCAGTCCTTCCCTGGTGACAGTTGGGGGCTATGTTGACTTCTCATGTGAGGAAAACTCCCTGTGAGGGAAGAGAAGCTGGGGGAGCCACAGAGGGAGTTAGAGCACGTCAGTTGGAGCTGGCAGAATCGCATTCCTCCTTCCTTGGTCTAGGGAGACACTGGGGTGAAAGCAGAGGCCAGCTGGAGGCCCTGCCAGCCTCGGCACCTCCAGGAGGCCCTCAGGGAAGCTCCCCGACTCCTCCCTCCTCAGCCCCACAGCACCTGTGCCCTCCCCAGCCCTCACCCTGCCCTGAGCCCCGAGGTGAGAGCTCACTCTGTCCTATGGTGTCACCCCCTACTGTCAATCCGCATTTCACTCCCCACCCCCACCCCCCCCACTCCTCCCTCCCCCAGCCCTGAGCCAGTCCTCCACCTCCTCCCTCCCCCCAGCCCTCCTGTGGTCCCAGTCCCTGCACTCCTCCTCCTCTCCTAGTCCCTGAGCCCCCTCTAGCTTCTCCCCATGTGCTTTCTGCTACCTNCCCCCCTCCCTCCCCCCAGCCCTCCCCATCCCAGTCCTCCACCTCCTCCCTCCCCCAGTCCTGAGCCCAGTCCTCCACCTCCTCCCTCCCCCAGTCCTGAGCCCAGTCCTCCACCTCCTCCCTCCCCCCAGCCCTCCTGTGGTCCCAGTCCCTGCACTCCTCCTCCTCTCCTAGTCCCTGAGCCCCCTCTAGCTTCTCCCCATGTGCTTTCTGCTACCTGAAAGCTCGTAGCCCAGCCCCAGGCCAAAGGAACCTCACCAAATGGCTTGGAAACTGCGGAGGCCAGCATCTCCAGAACCCCAGTTAGAAACCTGTGAAAGTGTTTTTAATGTCATTGGACATGCAGGTCACGTCTGCAGCGAAACTCATCCTCCGCCTCAGCTGCCCTATGGCTCACAGCCACTCCTGTGGGCTGAGCTTGTTGTCTAAGCACCCCTGTGACATCACCATCACTGCTCCAGGGAAAAGTGTGACAGCCTTGCAGGACACCCCCCTCAGGCTGCCGCTTTGCAGCTGACTGTGTCCTCATGGACTTCTGTGGAAAAGGTTTTCTGGATTGATCACGTTCTTTATGAGCATATGTGAATAAAAATCTCCCAGTTCACTGAGTGTAACTAGTTGGGTAGGACTGAGCCACTTTCAAACCATGTAGCGTGCAGGGCACGGAGACATCTACCTTAATGGCTGTGTTTTCAAGGCACCGTTCTGGCGTTGCGTGTCCCAGCACACAAGTAAGGGCACAGAGAGGGCACCTGAAGTTTCAGTGTTGTCGATGGCCTGGAAAGAAGGAAGCCAGACCCATTTCAAATAGCACATTTTGGGGCATCTTTGGACAACACATGGCTCCTCTTGGTTTGCGTGCTTTCTTCACAGATGAGTGCTACAGGCGACAATTCGCACGCCTGCCATTTCTCCCTCCTGTTTCTATTTTGCATGTCTCATAAGCAGCAGGCCTTGGAAAGTCGCGAGAGCCAGATGACCATCGAGGAGAGGAAGCACCTGATCGCTGTGAGAGAGGAAGCGTGGAAAACCAAAGGCCGGGGCGCCGCCAACGACTCCACCCAGTTTTCCGTGGCTGGCAGGATGGTGAAGAAAGGTCAGAGTGTGTGGGTGTGGGTGTGCACGTGTGTATGCATGTGCACCCTGGCGCTCACGCCCACCCGTGAAGGTGATGGTGGCATGTGACAGCTTAATTTAAGAAAAACAAGCCACGATCTTCTTAAATTTTTTAACTTACTGACAGTGTGGAAACGTTTTTTGGTAGGTTTTGTGAGCTATTCCTACTGCATATCTTTTCTTCATAAATAGTGCCATCTTCCATGTAAGACACATAAGTCACTTTGTCCCTATTTCGAAACTGGCCTATTTGGAAATAGAGTGCAATGGTAGGTTTCGAAAGCAATTGCAAATCTGCTACCAAATCTTGGTCTTTTCCCATAATTTCTTTTAAATTATTTCTATTGGTATTTTCTCATAGCCTAGCAACTCCTTCCCCCAAGTGAGCCTTTCTCAATAAGGACGTTTATCTCCTCTTCCTTTTAGGTTCATTCCTAGGTCCCTTTCCATTGAACCGGATTTCTCTGGCTTTACAGAGGCCAGTTGCCAGATATGTTTTAATAGATGTTAAAAGATGTGTCCAATTCCAGGGAAATGGGATTGCCCTGCTGAAGTTTCTTCCCTGTAGCTCGAGTCTTGGGACTGACTGATTTGAAGATTGCGTTCAAAGAGCTATGAAATTGACTGACAGGTCACATGGTTAGTGAAGTCTCAGAGAGCTTTGAGGCTCCATGGGATTGTTCGGGCTTTTATTTCATATTCTGTAGGAAATGGTTAGAATTTGGGGTCCCTCTGTCACCAATATGCATATACCTTCATTTTCTAAGCTATTATTTAAAAACATATTTCCTAACTTAGTAGTAAAAGTTTTCACATTCACTTAGTCTTAACATATTGTCATCAACTTTATAGGTTTAGCTATCCTTTTTATCAAAACCTTCAGGGATCCTGGTTCTTAGGAATGGTGCCTAACTCATCCCAGGCACAAAATAAACGTTTGCAGAAGGAATTGTGACTCACTCAGATCTTAGTGGAAGAATCCTTTCTAACAAATCTGTACTCTCCTCACCTTGCAATTTTCAAAGGATAACAGAAGATAATCTACCCTCACAGAATGAGGTAGCATTTGACTGTTTTCGTCATCAAATCAAAGAACTGTATGATCATGTTTAAACTACTTTAACAAGGTCCATGTCCTGTGTTAACAAATGTGTGCTTTAGGCACAGATTGGTTAAAAAGAACTGAAGATGGGAACTTGAATCAGAGCTTAAATTTTCCAACTTCTAGCATGGATTTTTCTCCTGTCTGCGGGGGAGTAGTATTTGAGGCAGGCCCACGAGGAGATCAGCTACTTCTCCCCACGGAGCCAAGTCCCTGAGATAGGGATCCCCACAGAGGATACGGAAATTGATAGGCAACAGAGAGAAATAAAAGAATACACAGAGACTAAGGTATAGTTTACAGTTTTATATATATAAAAGATTAGATATAATATAGGGGGTACTTAGGAGACTGGCGTATCTCCTTAAACGCCAGCAATATGGTTAGATTCATACAGGTTTTTATAATCACAGACATCAATTACCAGTTGTCAGGGTAACATATTTGCATATCAGGGAATGCAGTTGCTAGGGGATACAGGTAGTGGGTTAGGGTCAAAAGTCCTTTCAAGGGGCTTCTAATATATCTAGGTGAACAAACAGGTACAAAGTCTTTCAGGGGCTAAAAGTTCTATGAGGGAGTTGTCAATTAACAAAGGTATAACAAAAGAGGTATAGTGACTCTATATTTCTTTGATTAGTTATGGTGGACTTAAAGGTAGACAGACAGGAAAGAGCAGGAAGCCCATCTCTAATAAACAGGTTGTTTATAAACACCAGGGCTCATCTCTGGGCAAAGTACACTCGTTGTCTCTGGCTTCCATCCTGTAGGCCATATTTGCCTTGTCTTGTCTTTTAAGACACAGGGAAGCTCACATATTTTGAGATGCTGGGAAGCCTTCCTGGAAAACATCCCTACCAGAGATTTGAGAGCTCTCCCATGATAGCAGCCTCTAATAAGTGAAACTTTGAGTCCACACATTGCTTCAGGGAAAAACTCTGCAAAGTCTTGTTTCTGTCTTTAATATAGCAATATTGGGTTATACAATAAATGATGTTCTTATGAGCCACATTTCATTAATTCCTCAATCATATTTCTCAACACCTGACGACTTTTTGGTTTGGTTTCTTTTTCCTTCTCTGATCTTAAAAATTGTGGTGTTTGTAAGGGGACTCTTACTACCAAATACCTGTCCCCTTGTCTGCACTGATAGCAGAGAAAGTAAGTTGCTCTTACACAGGATTAGAGAAGTAGTAGTTCCATTCCTCAGTGGATGAGTTTGCTTTCACATTTTCCCATATAAATTGGGATTTTTTATTTAAAATGCTATGCAGCTTATCAGGAAATAATTTGTACTTTTCTTGTACTTTTAATCTAATGAAGAAACTGTATCCTATATTTCTAATTATTTGTTACCCCTACTGGGTTACATACTTCACGTGGGTCATTAACCGTTTTTTGATGTGCAGTAACACAGATCCGACCAACATGGGCTGCAGAGTAAAACAGCCCCTCCAGGCAGCTGCACCTCTCGTCCCAGCAGGCCATGGGGCGCCCAGGGTTTGCCACCCCCAGGGCACCAGGAGGCACACTGGCCCCCATGTCCCCCTGATGTCCAAGCTCTCACCCCAGAAACACCTCTTCCCCCCTGGATTCTGTGTAATAATTAGCACCCCACAAGGTTTCCATGGCATTCTACGATTCTCCTGGAAGAAGAGTATTCTAAGTGCACCTTTGAATAAGAAAGAGGTGAAAATGTTCCCAAAGAAAGTAGGTGACTGGTTGTTGCATCTAGAATTCATTGAAAAGAGATTTAGGGGAGGGCTTTGTTTTAACATTTTGTAATTTAACTCTCTGTTGCCCTGCACCATTACAGAAGAGTCCTGTCTCTAGCTCTCTGGCTAGGAAAGAAATATGCCCGCTCCGCGAGCTGTTTTTCTTTTATTTGTAGTACCACTGCCTGAACGGTCAGCAGAGGGGGCCATCGCAGCAGGGTTTGCCCAGTGTCCCCATAGAAGAGGGACAGATTTCACTGGTTACTTTGGAAACCAGCCTTCTGAGTCTGTCTTGTTTTATTAGCTTCAGAGTTAACGACCTCTGTGCTCACGAGCTCTGCCAAAGCCTGTGAAGCACCTTCAGTGGGTGACGATGTGCTGCCCATGCTGCAATTCCAAATTCTGCTTTTCTTTATCATCTTCCAGGAAAGTGTACTTTCTCACTCATATAAACCCTTTCGAGGTCTGGCAATTGAAACAAATTTTGAAACGTGTATTGGCATCATCAATCAAATATATGTACATGATGAGAAGTGCTTCTAGAATAGTACCTAAAACTTAGGTTTTAAACCACTATGGGTATTTTTCCTTAAATTTTTTATGCCATAATTGTTACCTCTCCAAGTCTCAGGAGGAAGGAGCAGAATCATTCATTCATGCATTCATTTTTTCCTTGTGAGGGATAGCGGTTTGCATGTCCTCCAGATGCTGTCCTTCCAGGGACGTGTGAAGTGCACTGTCATCTGAGCTCACATTTATCACAGATGAACATAAAGGATATTCACATCTTTCGGGTTTTGTAAAATACACTGATTACGTCCCTTTTCTACCCCTTTACTTGGGTTAGGATAAAATACTTGCCTTTCTCTTAATTGAGTTTTCCTGTCCCAACCAGATACCTTCTCTCTGCTGGACTTCCTTTCTTTCCGTTTCATCTATCCCTTGCCATTTGCCCTTTTAAAGATCCCCACCGTGATTCTAGGTAAATATCGCACACAAGAGAGCACAGCGCCGGTTTCCAGCCGTCCCTGCGACGGGCGAGGCCCCCAGCACCCGGCCGTCCGGCCAAGGGACCGGCAGCCGCGGGGCACGGTCTGTGCGATGCCAAGGCCCCGCGCCGCCCCCAGCTGGGCCTGGGGGGACACTGGTGCTGGGGCCAGGCGCCGGCTGGTGCGACGGCTCATTCTCACCTGCACTGCGGACGGTGTAGACGCCTTCCCCTCAGCCGCCTTGCCTTCCCCGAAGGGGGAGCTCGCGCCTCCATCCGCCCCAGTTTACACGTCGTGGACTCGTTTTCCACATCCGCCTTGTTCATCTGGAACGTCGGCTTGGAGCTCTCAGGGTCCTTGGAAATGATAAAATCCTGTCTACCTTTGCAGTCGTCCCGCGGAGCACCAGAAGCGCGCGAGTGTGTGTGCGCGTCCGCAGGTGTGCGCACGTGCATGTGCGCGTGCACGCACATGGCTAGATCCTTACATGCTATGCAGTCTACACTGGAACACACGAAGGTATCCCAGGTCCTGGAGGTTTCTGGACGTGATCCCGAGAAATCTAACAGCTCCTTTGCTTGTCCTGCAGGGTTGGCGTCACCCACTGCCATGACCCCGGTGGCATCTCCCATTTGCAGCAAGACGAGGGGGACGACACCGGTTTCCAAACCCCTGGAAGGTAAGTCGCTGTGGCTCTGGTGCGCCGAGGAGTTTCTGGATCCACGAGCCCATGGTGATGTGTCCTCACTGCTGGTGTCTGTCTGCCCAGATATCGAAGCCAGACCAGACATGCAGCTAGAGTCGGACCTGAAGCTGGACAGGCTGGAAACCTTCCTAAGAAGGCTCAACAACAAAGGTACACCCCAGAAGTCACAAGGCTTCACTCTCAAAACCTCTAAATCAGGCGTCCTCAAACCACGGCCCAAGGGCCACATGTGGGTGTTTTTGCCCGTTTGTTTTTTTACTTCAAAATAAGATACGTGCAGTATGCATAGGAATTTGTTCATAGTTTTTGTTCACCTATAGTCCGGCCCTCCAACAGTCTGAGGGACAGTGAACTGGCCCCCTGTTTAAAAAGTTTGAGGACCCCTGCTCTAAACCCTAACTCTGACTGCTTTTTGTCCTCAGCTAAATTGTCTTCTTTCATTATGGCTTTACCAGTTCATACTGTAATCACTGTCTTTGTTATTGCCTGTCAAAAAATGAGGTTTTGGTCATGACTATTTGGATTATCAAGCCCTGATTCACTTGATGATGTACTCAGTCAGGGACTCCAATGACACACTTCCTTTTTCCTGAATTTTAAAACCCTTGGGACATCCTCCAGTCAGAATTGTGAACTCAGTGATTTCACTTGTAACCCCTAAAGCAAATTACAACACATACGCAAAACCAACGTGATCTCAGGCTGGCCTGATGAACCTTAAGTTGTAGGTATCAATTTCCAATAAGGTAAAAGCTGGGCTGGGCGCGGTGGATCACTTGAGCTCAGGAGTTCGAGACGAACCTGAGCAAGAGTGAGACCCTGTCTCTACTAAAAATAGAAAAAAATAGCCAGGCACTTAAAAATAGAAACAAAAAATTAGCCGGGTGTGGTCCCAGCTATTCGGGAGGCTGAGGCAGGAGGATCACTTGAGCCCAGGAGTTGGAGGTTGCTGTGAGCTAGGCTGATGGCACGGCACTCTAGCCCAGGCAACAGAGTGAGACTCTGTCTCAAAAAAAAAAAAAGGGTAAAAGTTGATATTATTTTTTATAATCAGAAATGATTTCTAAAAGAAAATTCTGATAAATGTTGGAATAAATATTTTAATATAATGTCATCAAAGTATACAAAATAAAAGAATAATGTGCAGAAATAGCCTTTTGTCTCTTGACAAAAAGGTCCAGTACTTAAAACTTACCAAATTCTATGCCCTGGGAGTTCTTATTATGACAGTGACCCTGAAAAGGTGAAAACAGTACAAACAACCACTATTAAACAGAAATACTAAAGTGTAATATAATAACTAAGCTGGCTAGACAAGGGATTGAAACAATCAAAAAATTTATTTCATACATGTAACAATGACCATAGCCAAATCCAGCTGTCCACCTGTTTTTATAAATAAAGCTTTATTGGCACACATCCATGCCCATTTGTGAGCCTATTTCCAGTAGCTGCTTTTGCACTACGACAGCAGAATTGAGTAGCTGCAGCACAGGCCACATGCACCTCCCTGGCCCACCTCATGCAAAGCCTAAAATATTTACTGCCGGCCCGTTTTGGAAGAAGTTTACCGACGCTGATGTAGAATGAGGCTGAGGCTGGCTCTGCCCCCAGTGGAAACGGACTCAGAACTGTTCAGTGGACTTGTGAGCGGCAAAGTCAGCCTGCCTCCCCTCCGCGGTCCCTGTGCAGGGCTTGCTCAGTGGGATGTCCTGTCTGACAAGTCAGGCAAGGGCTCCGGAGGCAGCTGCAGGGGCTTGCATGTCACTATCGTGTCCTCCCTATTGCTGAATTAGGGGAGGAAGCCGTTCTTAAATGCTGGGAGGCACACTTGGAGTCACGGCTTCATAAAGCTCTTAGCTGCCGCTTGTGTACCAACAGCAGGCGGGCTGCAGGAGACGGTGCTCACTGTCACCGGCAAGTCTGTCAAAGAGGTGATGAAGCTGGATGACGACGAGACCTTCGCCAGATTCTACCGCAGCGTGGACCGCAGCGTGGCGCGGAGCCCTGTGGAGCTCCACGAGGACTTCGACGTGATCTTTGATCCCGATGCACCCAGGTGAGTTACTCTGGTCTCCGTCTGTCTTCCCCTGGGAGCGGCCTCCTTCACGGCCCCCACGTGGTGCTTCACAGGGTCCCCCGTGTCACCTTCTGTGGTGGAGCCCCGTCCCAGCCTGCGCCGCCCTAGCGCCAGGTGTGTGGCGCTGCAGGTGGCACGCGCGGCCCTGACCGGATGCGCTTCAGGCAGACCACACGTGCCATGGCTGTTTGTCCTGCCCCATAAAGATGGCCTCACTGGATTTTTCAAGTAACCTGAACATTGTTTCGCAATATTTTAGATTAATGTCACTTAGCGGAGGTTTCTATGCATGTCTTTCATCTGACATCGTGAATTGTTACTCAGGGTTTTGAAGATATTGGGATGATGTGTGCTCAAACGAGCACAGCTGACTGTGACCCCAGGGAGAGTGTCACTCGGCTCGCAGCTGACCGTGACACCAGGGAGAGTGTCACTCGGCTCACAACTATGCATAAAAGCAACAGACCTGAGGGCCCTGTCAGTGGTGCCCCGGGCCAAGGGTCTCTCTTCATGCGAGAACTCAGCTAAACCACCTAACAAAGTGAATCATGTTACTAGGATTCCTTCAGTTGCCAGTGCCAGGAAAACCCCAAGTCAAAGTGGTGTTAGCAAAAGAAAGGCGCAGAGAGACTTACGGGCTTGCCTTCGGAGAAGCACACGTGGGACCTCAGGTGCCAGAGGCTGCGTGGAGCACAGCGGTTGTCCTGGCTGTTGTCGTGGCCCTCACTCGCGTGGAGGCCACCCGCGCCCGGCGCCCCGCTGCGCACTGGCTTTGCTGGCGTCTCCCTCCCGCCGTGCTAGCAGACGCTCCGAGTGTGGTTCCATGGCGCCAGCCGGAGCCCACGTCCATCCCTGGCCAGTCGCTGTGGCCAGCGGACAGAAGGCACGGACCGGCCAGAACTGAGCTTCTGGACCCTCCAGAGCCGTGGCGGGGCGGAGAGTGAGGGGGTTCTGGAAAGGAAAACCCAGACGCTGTCGCGAGAGGCAGAGAGTGTCCTCTGGGCCGGCGCAGCCCACCGCGGCCCCGCATGGGCGCACTCTTCCCACAAGGCCGTCAGAGTGACGGTCTCCTCCAGCGGCGCACGTTCCCATAAGCTGCTCCTCCTACGTTTTTTGCATATTTCAGTTTGTTTCAGTTTCCTGCCTTGAAAAAAATAAGCCCTTTGCTATTTTCCACCTCGAAATAATATTTTGGGTATTTGCATACATAGTTATTCAAGCCATTTCTCAAACTTCTCCCGACCCGATGTCATTGTTTGAATTGTTACATACAATGATCTAAGCATATATCTGCATACTTACACACGTGACGTGATGACAGAAAGAGGCCCTTCAGGCACAGAGACCAGTGCAGCCGGAAGTTAGGGTGACAGAGCATCCCTGGGAGGTGGTGTGATGGGGTCTCCCCTCTCGCAGCCTGGTTCCCCCCAGAGGGCTGTGAGAGCGGCGGGGTCACAGGGGGGTTGTGGGCCGAGTTTATTTCAATCGATTCTTCCAAATCGTGGTTACTTCCCAGAGAGGGACAGTGGGCTGCGTGGCGGCTAGCCGTGGCGGATGGGGAGGGGACGGAGGGGCTGCTGCTGGGAGGAAGTCAGTCGGCAGCAGGGAGGGTCGGCCGGGGGCAGCCGCGGGCGGGCTCGCGGGGCGGCGGGCAGACGTGGGCGTCTGGCCCCACGGGGGCGCAGGCCGGGCGTGGCGGGGAGAGGGCAGAGCTCCCCGCCGCAGGCTGCGCGGCGCAGGCCGTCGAGCGCTGTGCCCTCCTCCGGGCAGAGGCCAGGGGCTCGCATGGGCGGTGGCGTCTGGGGGTTGGGGTTTGAATTCTGCGGGCTGGAATCTTCCTCCCGTCTCCAGGGTGCTGCGGCTCCACGTCTGGGGAGCGGCCGTGGGGGCAGCTGTGGGGTCTATAACGAAATCAGGAAGTAAAACCGTGGAGTCCAGAACCACGCGGCTGGGTGCGGCTGGTGTCGCAGACGGACACGCCTCTGCTTCCCCGCAGGCTGGCGTCCTCCGTGGCCGAGCACAGGCGTGCGGTGCGGCCGAAGCGCCGGGTGCAGGCTTCGAGAAACCCCCTGAAGATGCTGGCAGCGAGAGAAGATCTCCTGCAGGAGTACACGGAGCAGAGGCTGAACGTGGCCCTCGTGGAGTCGAAGCGCATGAAGGTGGAGAAGAGTGAGTGTTGGGGCCACCACCGCTGCCGAGCTCGGGGGCTGGCTGCTCGGTTATTTCTGTCATGTCTTGTTTTCCTGCCTTGCAGAAAACACTCATGAAATAAAAACGAATGAGGTTGCACATGCACATGCAAACCTGTCTAGAAGATAAAGCCTCTCCACAGGTGCATCATCTGGTCATTGGTTAATTAGAATTATCCTGTTGTGTTGAGCTTCCTTGCAAGAAGTTGGAGAAGGATGTTTGTGGACACTGTAATTCCCCCCACTTTCAGCTCTGTAGGGTCCAAACACAATAATTCTCTACTTAATTTTATTCAAGAGTAAAGCATTTTATCTTTCATGGAAAAATGGCCCAGATCACTGCTTTTTCTAATCCTAAATTTTTATATTATCAATGCATAAACCAGTTCTTTTCAAACAGTTCTCAGTAGGACCCTGAGCTCCTTGGTGGGATGTCGGTTGGGTGGCGGGGCTCATTGGGAGTTCTGAGAAAGGGGTTCCGGGCACTTGCTCCCGCTTCAGGCTGAGCCACACTGCTTTTATCTGCTCGATAATGTGGGGTTCCTGAGTTCTGAAACAGCACTCTTGGCAGAGGTGATAGCATGTGTAATCTTGATATTTTGAATATTCTTGCCATAATTTTCACTTTTCTATAGCACTCATAAACCTGTTTCCTAACGTTTTTCTTAGAAAGATAGTATTTAGATGATGTGGTTGAGTCTTTTGATTATAACTAGTGCACTAAAAAATATATAGTTCAAAATTATCATGCCCTAGGGATTGTCAGGTAGTGTTATCTTTCTTCAAGCCTAATCCCAGTGAAATAACTTTCTGAATGTCTCTCCAGCATATACATTTTTAGAACAATAAGTTGGAGAATAAAGGATAGTCGGCACAGGTTTCACATATTGTTCCTCTGCCTCCAGCCTTGGGCGTCGGGGCCGTGGCCGGGTGGCATGGGCGTGGCTGGGCGGCATGCCCTGGCACCCCAGGGCCTTGTGATGGCCGGCTGAGGTCTGGGAGCCAGGACCTCAAGATATCACCTAGATGATCACTGTGCCTCTAGAAAAAGATTAAAACGAATCGTCCCTGACAAAGTGTCTCCCTTTCTACATATAAAAGGCTTTCAGTGAAAGACATCTGCTAGCCATTCCTGGGAACACAGTCCAATGTCTAAAAGTCATTAGTGTTTATAACAGCTTTCTGTGGAATTGCAGCAAATGGCCTGGTGTTATACTAAAGTAGCTGGTCCACATCGTCACTCAGTCCACTCAATTCTTGCCCCTCTGCATGGCGAGGTGTGACACTTATCAAGAAGCATTTTATTCTTTCAGTCCTGTGTCTCATTTTTAACACAGTGGTTAAGCCTAGAGCTGCATAAACTTTCTGGTCGTAAACACTGCCCTTTCGACTGAACCTCCTGCTTCCCCCTGTTGTGTTTCCTTATTCAACCTGCCCAGTGTCCTCCAATTCCACCTTCTCGGAAGTCACACTGGCAGGTTTAGCCAGCAAAGAAAACTTCAGCAGCGTCAGCCTGCGGAGCGTCAACCTGACGGAGCAGAACTCGAACAACAGCGCAGTGCCCTACAAGAAGCTGATGCTGCTGCAGATTAAAGGTACCCCCAGCAGCCTGGAGAAATTCCAAGGCGACCAGAGTCCCGACTGCCCCTTTCATCCCCTGCTGGGGGGGGGGATGGGATGCACACTCTGGGGCCTCCTGTGTGCTGCGCCACACTGCCTCCTGTCCCCAGTTCCCCACATCCCACGAAGTGGGAAATGCTCTGCCCACAAGGCCTTGAGGGGTTGGTAAGGTGCCCAGGCAGCTGCGTCCTGCCCCGAAGCGGGCAGTTACCAGGAGTGCCTGAGGCCATCACAGTGGCTCTTGGCTCTCTACTCGGTCCCTCCACGTGGAGATAAGCAAAAGTTGTGCAGGCCGGAAGGAGAGGGGCACCTTCTTAGGGAAGGAATCACGGAAAGGCAGAGGAATGAACTGACCCTGGTTTCCACCAGAGGCACTTCCTACCTGTAGCGAGGGAGGCTTCGGGGACAGCCAGGTATTGCTTCCCGGCCACCCCTAGAGATGACTCCTCAGAAGGACAGTGGGTGGACGATACTGTGCCTCTGTGAGGGTCTTTGGCATGTTCCTGCATCACCATTGTCCTTTCTGGTATATGTAAAAAGACGAGTGACAAGCCTAAATAACCAACCTCTGTTCCACGTTCTAACCCAGAGAATACGCTGTCAGTGTAGTTCGGGACAGCCCGAAACCAACAAATCATTCAGGAGAAGGTGCAAGGCCAGCATGAGGCTGTGCTCCCCTCCGAGCTAATCCGATCACATCACACTGTGGCTGCAGAGGAAACTCTGGAAGGGGAGACCCTGCGTACAGGGCGCACCTTCTGCAAGGCCCGGCTGGCAGGTGTCGCTGAGCGCAGTGGGGATGCTAGGTGGAGAGAAAGTCCTTAGGAGAAGAGTGGAGGAGGGAAGAAGAGCGTGTTTATGCATTTCCTGGGAGGAAGAAGCCTTAATTAACCCACACACACACCGTAAACAGACACCGATAACGTCCTGAGTAGCATGGTGACCCGAGGGAAGTAATCGATGATGCCACCTTGGACCTGTCATGTAGGCAAGACTCTAGAATCGAAAGAGTCTGTGGCAGGGGTGCTCCAGGTGCAGGGTCGTCCTGGTCCCCGCTACCCTGTCGGGGAAGACGGCGACTCTTGGCCTTGTGTTCAGGAAGAAGACACGTGCAGACCAGGCTGGTGGAGCCCCGCGCCTCGTCGCTCAACAGTGGGGACTGCTTCCTCCTGCTCTCTCCCCACCACTGCTTCCTGTGGGTCGGAGAGTTTGCAAACGTCATAGAAAAGGCGAAGGTTGGTATCTGAAAGATGCAAATACTTGAGTTAACATCTCCTTTATGCACCCATAGCACGTTCTTGCAGTTGTCACATCATAAGAAAGCGCCTCGGGCATGCCAGGCGCTCCATTCCAGTGGGAGGGGTAGGTGGTGTTTCTCATCCTGGATGTCTCTTAAACAAGCTTCAGTAGGCACTTAAGGGGCACGTTTTAGACAGACTCTGACCTGCACCTTCAGTGTTTAAGTCCTGGGTTTATTCTTATGTAAGAAAGGAACTGGTGCTATTTCAAAGTCCTTTATCCCAGGCACCTATATAGTTCTGCCCAGACCATTTGAGTAAGAATCCCACGGGGTAAAGCCCAAAGAATGGTGGTTTTGTAAAGGCCACATGACCTGCTGAATATTGAAGATTGAGAATTATTGCTCTAAAAAATTGATACCCCCTTGTCCTTTAATAATATTTTCTTGACTTTATTAAAAATCCCCAATAACCAGTGTCTACCCACACCTGTGGTCACAAGGCCTTCCTTGCAGATGTGCGCCATTTCTATTCTCTGATTTCAGCTCATGCTGCTCTGTCTAGCTGTGGGGTTTTCTGCCCAGGTAATTGTGTTCCTGTCCTTTTTTAGGCCTCTGAACTTGCAACTTTGATTCAGACGAAGAGGGAACTTGGCTGTAGAGCTACTTATATCCAGACCATCGAAGAAGGGATTAATACACACACTCATGCAGCCAAAGACTTCTGGAAGCTCCTGGGAGGCCAGACCAGTTACCAATGTAAGGGTCCGTTGTGTTTCACAGGTTGATAAGAGCCGAGTCTCTTTTCTTCTCCCTTTGTGCATTCTTCTAAACCAGTGACTTTTCATTGTGAAATGTGACACTCTTCTGTTGTCCTTATCCCCAAGCTGCTGGAGACCCTAAAGAAGACGAGCTATATGAAACAGCTATAATAGAAACAAACTGCATTTACCGTCTGACAGACGACAAGCTTGTTCCTGACGATGACTACTGGGGGAAGATCCCCAAGTGCTCTCTCCTGCAGCCAAAAGAGGTACACTGGGTGGGCTCCACCCTGCCACAGGGAGGCGCATCGAAATCACAGTCCTCCCAGGGCAGCCCAGTAAAATAGAGAGCAAGCGCTCAGAAGCGGCTGGGCGGTGTCAGTGCCGATCACAGGACACTCACAGCTTTTAAAGGATGTCTGTGGTTTCAGACTGTCACTGCCACCTTAAATACTAACATACAATTAAGAACGTCGTTCAGAGGAACATGGATCGTTGAAGGCTTTATACTTTAGGCAACATTACTTAGCCCTGTCTCTTGAATTTTATATAAACATTAAATGTTTTTCAGTCCTTAAGTTAGAGGACTAATAGATGCATGCATATATAATTTATGGATTTGTCAAGTAATGTGCTATTTTTTTCCTCTCACACCAGTAAATATTTATTAATTACATACCTTTCCAATACTATTATATTAAATATGCTAAGTGTTGATGAAAAACAGGGAAGACACTCAAGGACCTTAAATTTCACTAGATAGAAGAGTATTAGAAAGAATGTGCCCTGAAGCTAGACTGAGGGTCTGATATATATGGGAGAAAAAGTCACAGAAAAATAATCAGGAATAATTTTAAAGAGAAAATAAAATTAAGTCTAGTTTAGAGTTAAGTAAAATTGGGTTGCTGGAAATGAAGAGAGAAATTATTCTAAGAGAAAGAATAGGACAAACCACAGATACAGAAATAAGAAATAGTGTTACAGTCATGTATTCATTCAGGAAACACTTAGTAACCAACAGTCGACCCCTACTGTATGTGTCTGTATGATATGGTCTCTGCTCTTAAGGGCCGTGGATTTGGGAGAGACGACATGGGAGCCTGGCATGGATGGAGTGTCCTGCGTTGTGTGAATGAATGAGCACTGAGGGAGGGAGGGAGGGAGGAAAGAGAGGAGATGCACTTAACTCTATGAGCCAAATGTGGTTTGAGAGTTCAGAGGAGGGAGCGCTGACTGGGACACTTAGGACATTAGGCGGAGGAAATCACACGTCCGGGCAGAGGCCAACGTAGCGGGGTGGTGCCAGCTGGTCAGACCATGTAACTTTGCTGTGTAGGGTTCGCATCGTCGCCTGTTTAATTCATTGTCAACACAGAACCTGGGTCTACCCAAGCACATCTTTGAGGTTAACGAATTCTTCTGTGCCGTCCCCCAGGTCCTGGTGTTTGATTTTGGCAGTGAAGTTTACGTGTGGCACGGGAAAGAGGTCACCTTAGCACAACGGAAAATAGCATTTCAGCTGGCAAAGCACTTGTGGAATGGAACCTTCGACTATGACAATTGTGACATCAACCCGCTGGACCCTGGAGAGTGCAATCCGCTGATCCCCAGGTACTCCCCGGCCGCGGCCGCACAGAGAGCAACAGTGCCCCTCGCAGGCCTGCCTCTCCCCATAGTTGCCTGCTGCAGCTCTTTCTGGAGTTAGCTTTTATAAATTGTTCTACGCAGTGGCCCATGAATATTCACAAAAAGAACATTTCTTTAGCTTTTACCTAATATGGAAATGTGGATGTTGTAGTCTTCTGGAAGATGTTTGTATTATATTTAATTTCTTAAAGTGAACAAATGGTTCCCACCTGTAGCCTTCCAGCTGCTACTGTGGCGGACAAATGGCAATTATTTAAACAAATCACATGCTGATCTGAAAATCCAGGTTACATGGGATCTGGAATTCAGCCATTGAGCTAAAGGTACAAAAGCAACATGTTTCATTCTAATGTCATACCTTCCCAGCATAGCCCCTAAATGCCAGGGTTTATGTGGCAGTAGATGCTATTCATGACTTTCTGCCTTTGGTGGGGAGGCTATGGTATTAAAATAATGATTGTAGTTTTAATATTTCCTGCAGTTTACTGGACTTTTAAAAGTCGTTTTGGCAAATCAACAGAATATGCACAAACTCTAAGAAATATGATTATTAAGAATCTGTAAAGAATTTTTACAGCAATGGATTGGGGTTTTTTTGAACTACCAGACCCCCTCTAAAAAACTGCTTTTAAACTGTGTATGCCATAGAATAGAGTAGAAATAGATGCAGCACCAAACAGCATTGAATATTGGGTATCATGCAACCACATTTAAATGTTTTCCTTGAGGTGGTATACAAATTTCAAACTTCCTATCTAGTTTCCTGTTTTAAAGTCCAATTACTGATTTTATTATTATTAATTATCATTATAGAAACCATTAAAATTATGTCAATGTGGTGAAAAGTTTTAAAATCCTTTTTAAGCAAATGCACATTTAACATCAGCACCGTAAGAACCAGTGTTTGAAGAACTGACACTATGACTTAAAATATCATTTTATTTGTTATAGTAAAAGAAAAAAAATAGTGCTGATGCATAAAATCTGTGTGATGGCCAATTTATATTTAATAGTGACATAATCGTAGTCACATAATCACGTTGTTGCAAGGAGATGAGTGAGCATCTAGCCCACTGGTTTCCATCATCTCTGAGACAGAAATACCTGAAGAGCTTTTAAAAATCGGCACTTGCTGGGCGCAGCCTAGAGAGGTGTTTTCAGCTCCGTGTGGCGGGGCGCCCGCGTCAGTGTGCCTTCAGAGCTCCCAGGGCCATTGAGCGCAGCCGAGAGCACACCCCAGCACCTGCTAAAACGCAAGGAGGCTGAGACTGAGACAGCTGAGCCCGGTGCCCACACAAGTCCGGGAAGGAGGCAGAGAAACACACTTGGCTGCTTCTCCGGCTTCACCCCCTCATCTGCAATCTTCTGGGCATTTCCCTCAAATCATAAAAGATGGACTTCTAAAGCAGGAGCCACGATCCCTTTCTGTAGTCATCTTAGCAAGTCTGCACAGTAGGATTTACCCAAAAGACAGTCATTCCGATACTTTCTGATTGAAGACCCCAACCTTTCAAGGCAGCCGTGAATTTCCCGTAGTCGCTGATATTTGATTCCCAGAGTCCCGTGAGAGCACGAGGCGCAAGTGTTTGTGTTCTGTGCTCTACCTGCTGGCTTCCTTTGAAACAGGCAGCCTTTCTGATGTGCCTCAGCGGTAACGTCAGACACTCAAGTTCTGACTAGACAGAGGTGACGGAAACAGGGTCACAGCAGTCGGTCTGATGGGCCCCGTTCACCGCGACAGACTGGCCTGTGGTCATTCTCAGGGCTGCCCCTACAGTGTGTGCTTGCTCAGCTCTACCTTTTTCTAAATCACCCATATTCTTGGCCACAGTGTCAAATTCTAAAATCCTGAGACTGCACAAGACCTCCAGGTTGATCTGTGTCTTGTCTATCCCCGTGTCCTTCTGCCCCCAACCTGCTGCCCTGGCCGGTAGCCTAGAAATGAATGTGCAGAGCTTCCCTCTGTGAGACAGGGGAGTCTCCCTTCCGGTAACAAAGGAGATTTCCATGCTCTGGAGAGCTTCATCGTAACATGACATAAAATAATAGAGAATTCAGGATGAGTGACACCTTCTTTGGATCTATTAGTTCATTGGAGGGAGGCTTGGTAAGCACCTGCAGGTGTCTGGCAGCATGAAGTAGGTGAGTAAGGTGTGCACACGGCTCCTGCCTTTGCTGACATCCCAAAGAACTTGCTAGAAGGGAAGAAGAATCCTGTCCTTACATGTTTCATGTCACATTCAGGCACATCAGCTCCTTGGACACAAAGTCTTGCAAGGCTTCAGGCTAAAATAATAAAATGCCATTCAAATAAGTGAAAAGAAATCATTTGTTTTATATACCACTTATGTATTTTGAGTTTTTTCTTTTTTCAGTGGCCTCATGTGTGGGTTTTAGATTCCTTTGTGTCATGGCTTAATCTTGGTTCTTTTCCTGTCTGCTCCCCCACCATGCAGAAAAGGACAGGGGCGGCCTGATTGGGCCATATTTGGGAGACTTACTGAGCACAACGAGACTATTTTATTCAAAGAGAAGTTTCTGGATTGGACTGAACTGAAGAGACCTAGTGAGAAGAACGCCGGAGAGCTCGCCCAGCAGAAGGTAGTCTGGGTGCTGAAGCCCCAAACTCAGGGCGTGCTGTGAGCCCAGCACAAGTGGTCTCGGTGTATGAGGTCCGAGCCAGGGTGGTGAGCATGTGTGTCACCTTGCGGAGTGATCATTGCTTTGTGGTGAGAACATTCAGAGACCTCTCTTCTAGCCATTTTGTAAAATGCAGTGCCTCACTGCTTACCGTAGTCACCCTTCGGCGCAGCCGGACACCAGAGCTCACTGTTCAACCTCAGAGTCACTTTGCACCCGATGACCAACCTCTCCCATCCCTCCCTCCTGCAATACATGCATTGAATATCGAATTGTACCCCATAAATATGGATAATTATAATGTGTCAATTAATTTTCTTTAATATTTAAAAAATAAACACACACCAACAGTGTCCTTTAAGCTAAGAAGCCTTCCGAGGCTTCACTGGTAGAACAGCAAACTGGTCTCCAGTTATGACCTAACTTGGGAGTTCGGAAACAGCCCCGTTTGCACCTGCTGCAGACACCTGGCGCACGCCAGTGGCCACGGGAACCCAGGCCTCCAGCGCCCTCGGCGCAGTGGCGCGCCCGCGGCCCACGGAGAGCCGCACCCCTGCGCCACCCGAGCGGCCACACAGCGGGTGCAGGACCGGCTGTGGAAACAGGCAGCTGACCGAACGCTTCCGTGTCCCTCGCAGGAGGACCCGAGGGCTGACGTCAAGCCCTACGACGTGGCGCGGATGGTGCCGCCGCCCCAGACGCCGGTGGGCACCGTCCTGGACGGCGTGAACGTGGGCCGTGGCTACGGCCTGGTGGAAGGCCCCGACAGCAGGCAGTTCACGATCGCCAGCGTCTGCGTGGATGCCTGGCACATCCTGGAGTTCGACTACAGCAGGCTCCCGAAGCAGAGCGTGGGGCAGTTCCACGAGGGGGACGCCTACGTGGTCAAGTGGAAGTACACGGTGAGCTCCGCAGGTCAGTGACACGCGCCACCTTCTGCTGAGGGCCCGCCCGGCTGCCGGAGTGGACCCGCGCCCTCTGCAGCGCAGTGGGCACCCAGTCTCCTCCTAGAGAGCCACCGAGCAGGCTGGAGGCAGGAGGAGAAGCCAGGCCCATCACACGGCTGGCGTCCCATGCCTCTGGCGCTCGCCCCAGACACAGACCTGGCGCCAGGGCTCCCACTGCCACCTACAGCCCGCCCGCCAGAGCTATCTAGGGAAGTGGCGATTTGCTCCAGATAGTATTCGCCAGGTTGCTGCGTGCTGCTTGAATTAAAGTAGTTAAGTCGAGCGGATCCAGTGAGTTAAACCTGGAACCAAGCGGTGGCGAGACGATATAGTGCATACACAAACCAGAGTTATTTTAAAGATAGCAGAAGAGATTTCCTCTGAAGCTGAGCCTAAGAGCAGTGCCCTGTGGGTGGGCACAGCAAACACACAGTCAGCCCCGTGGTCCCTTGGGGTGGGCACAGCAAACACACAGTCAGCCCCGTGGTCCCTGCGGGTGGGCACAGCAAACACACAGCTCCCTGGTCCCTGGGGGTGGGCACAGCAAACACACAGTCAGCTCCCTGATCCCTTTGGGTGGGCACAGCAAACACACAGTCAGCCCCGTGGTCCCTGGGGGTGGGCACAGCAAACACACAGTCAGCCCCGTGGTCCCTGAAGGTGGGCACAGCAAACACACAGTCAGCCCCGTGGTCCCTGAAGGTGGGCACAGCAAACACACAGTCAGCCTCGTAGTCCCTGAAGGTGGGCACAACAAACACACAGTCAGCTCCCTGATCCCTGTGGGTGGGCCCAGCAAACACAGTCAGCCCCGTGATTCCTCCGGGGGGTAGGCACAGCAAACACACAGTCAGCTCCCTGGTCCCTGTGAGTGGGCACAGCAAACACACAGTCAGCCCCGTGGTCCCTGGGGGTGGGCACAGCAAACTCACAGTCAGCCCCATGGTCCCTGCAGGTGGGCACAGCAAACGCACAGTCAGCCCAGTGGTCCCTGGGGGTGGGCACAGCAAACACACAGTCAGCCCAGTGGTCCCTAGGGGTGGGCACAGCAAACGCACAGTCAGCCCCCTGGTCCCTGCGGGTCAGATGTCGGGCAGCTAGACATGCGACAGGACGCTGGGCGTGGGGCCGCTGGGGCCTGGGACGGTGACCTGGGGACTCTCAAAATCCCTTGGCCCTGACACTCCTCAGCCCTCCCCGTTTGGGAGGGGAGCCCTCATGTCTGGAGCGGTTGTTCCCCTAGCTAAAGTCCCTTGGCTGGCGTGAGCGGCCCAGGGCTGCAGGAAGCTGGCGGCTGTCTGCAGATCAGACACCTGCAGGCTTACAAGCGCGACTTCCTTCCTGATCCGCCGAAGACAAGTCTATTTAGTCAGCTGGCAACCTTTGCCGAGCTCCCTTCTGTATGGGACTCCTGCTGTAGGGGCTGAGCAAATACCTCAGGCCCTGCCTCCAACAAGTGTGGGGACAGTGAAGCCAGCACAGGAGGAGGGAGAGCACTTCCTGCCATGGGAGGTCACAGTCCCTGGAGATCACTGGGAGCAGCCCAGCGATCCAGGGCCAGCGGCCCTCGGGGCGGGGATCACTGGGCTGCAGGCCTGGAGGCCCACGGCCCTGAGGCAGAATGCGGGGCTTTACCGGCTGTAGTTGAGTGCCTCGCAGCTCTGTGGGGCTAGTTTTGTCAGGACGCTAACTTCTCAGGTGAGGACCAGGACAGCAGGATTAAGTGACTCACCTGACGCCGCTCAGTGGGAGAGAGCTGAGCTGGACACTCACATCCAGTGCCTGGCCCTTTCAAAGCCGAGTGTGGCGTGGTGTTGACCGCTGCAGTCCGCCCTACAGGCAGGGAGCCGGAGTCTGGGCCGGGGGTGGGGGAGCCGAGAGTGTGGCCACAAGGAAGAACCGAGACCACCAGGCCGTGGAGAAGGTCAGGGTTGAAGCGGCAGAGAGGCCAGCTCTGGGCTGGGCCACTGAACACGCCAACCCCAGGGCCCAGTGGCTCGGCCCTCCTTCCAAGTGACGGTGGGTATCAGACAAGGACCTGGTGGGAGGGCCGTTTCTCATCTACTCGGTTCCTTACAAGGGCTGATAGGAGCTCCTTCCTTCCACCTCCTGCGGAGGCCGTGTGGCTTGGACGGAAGGCACGGGCCCTGCAGCCCTCGGGTCTGGGACTCCAGTCTCAGGCCCTCACCGACCAGCTGTGCATGCCCGGCAACGCCACTTACCCTGTCTGAGCCTTGGTTTTCTCACCTGGAAAGCAGGGGTTATTTCCCATACTGGCTCACAGTACGTTGCCATCTGGCATACATGACGTTTAGCGTGTGCCTGGCATGTGTTCGCATTGTAGGTGCAGGAAATATTCATCACTGACCGTCTCAGCAGGAGCAGTGCAGTGATGTAACTGAGGGTGAGACAGCATGGATCTCTCCAGAAAAACAGCAATTCCCAAAGAGTCACTGTAGTGGATTTAAGTTCCTCGATCTGATGCAGGGGTGGCAAGCTAAATATAATAATCATCTTCACTGCTGGTTGGCAGTGAAGACAATAACAGGGAATTTGGGGGCAGGGGGCATCTACTAACCCTTGGAGTTGTGACACTGGGACTTTAAGGAACAAACCGTAAAGGCCCCAGAATTTCCTTAAAATGCAGAAAGGGAAATGCATGTTTCATAAAACAAGACAAAGGACACCACACTTCGAAATTGAGTTATTTTCTTACCTCAGCCGATTGTTCAATAAGAGAGAAGTCACAGTAAGGGAATGAATAATGAATAAATGATATTAAAATGAATTAATTAAAAATAAACAAAGCTGAGATTTCTTGGACTATTTACGTGAAGACCCCTAGGAAGTAACGACTGGACCGGGCGACTCTTCTCTGTGTTTCTTCCCAATAAATCCAGCGTGCATGTCACAGCCAGCGCCGGCAGCACTGCAGTGAGCAGAGTTAGTTACAGCTTTGAACAAGCCCAGCTGCAGAGAATACAGTTAGAGCCGGGAGCACTCGGATTCCAGGCTGTCCCTCTGGAAGCAGAGCATGGCAGCCCGGTGGCATTTGCAGCTGCACCGCAACAGTGTGGGAAGTGCTGGCCCCTCGGTGACACTGGCCCAGGTCCTCCATCCCTCATGCTCCCCAGGGGCCACGCCTGCAAACGGGGCTGAGCCCGATACCCAGACGCTCTTTTGGGACAGGGGCAGCAGAATACAGCAGCTGTAGAGGTACTGGGTCCTCCTACGGGCCAACACCAGCCACCTGCTGGGTCAGCGTCCGCCCCACTGCCAGCCTGCAGGGTCAGGAGACAGCGGCTCAGGTGCCCAGGGACTCGTGGTCAGCTTCCTCCAGAGAGGGTGCAAGTCAGGTTCCTATAAGTAGGTGGTTCGGGTGCAAGACTAACGACCACGAGCCGTTCTTCCTACCTCAGCTTTCTCTTAACCCTAAACAGGACTCCTGGTAATGAACTTATCTTGAAAGAATTTGCATGGCCTGGCGTACCAACCCTTCGCATTAGGCATCTGGTCCAGGTTGTAAACATAGTGACCCAGCAGTTCTTCCCACTGAAAACTTAGTCTGTATTTGCTAAAATGAGTAAATATATTAAAAATTAAGTTGTATATAGGACTAGATTTGGGTACGTTGAGGAAAATTCTAAGGAAAATTGGCAAAGTGTCTGTTTCATGAAATATCTTTAAAGAAATAACAATTCTATTTTAGATGTATACACTCAACTCTATTTAAGAATGTTAGGACCTAAATGTTGGTTATTTAAGTGTGATTATACATTTACAAGATGTCTTTGAGTGCTAACAAATTCCAAGGTCTATATAAACCATTGAGATCTATTTTAAGCATATCTTTCCCCAGTAATTTAGTTGACATGAAGAATTTTCTCTACTTGGAAGAATGGGATTGCCAATCAAAGGCAAACTTCTGTTGCTAAGTTAGCAGAAATTTCAATTGTGCGGCTTCCAAATTAACTGTGGGTGTCTCCCATCTACTCATTAGCTCCTGTCTCACTTTGCCTGCTGAAAGCCACGTGAACGTGACCAGGTCAGACCTGCAGGAGACAGCACTAAAGGCTGTGTGCAGTTGAAATGCTTTAAGAAATCATTAGGATCATTTATGAAAACTGTGTTATGTATACTTTTCTAAACAAAAGGCCAAAAATCAAACCAATATGGTCCTCGGCCTTTTAAGAATTTAACCAAGCTTTCCACCTACCTTTAATCCTCAATAAAACTGTGATTTTGAAAGTGGCCTTGGAAGTGAGACCGATTGAGGTAACACGGAACCAGAGAGCCCAGTCGTTATTGACATCTAATGCGCACCGTGGCAGAGTACCTGGAACACCCGGGCCTTCGAGCCAAGAACGTGCTCTGCCGACCTCCCTCGGCCCAGAAGGTTCTGCGTCCCCATCACTGACATCCAGGTCTCCGCTCAGCCCCCTCCCCAGAAAGGACCGCACAGGCGGCCCAGGTGCTGCAGTCCTGCGGGGCCACCGCCCCAGCCCTGGCACTCACACACTCATCCCTGTCTGAAACCGTCCTGCTCGTCTGCTGGTTAGAATGAAAGCCCCAAGCTGCCTGTCTTGTTTGTCGTTGCAGCCCCAGCCCCTGCTCAATGAACATTTGTCCGACGAGCGAACGAAAGCAAGCTAGGGGGAGACACTTTACTAGAGGTAGAGTTTTGCAGGCGGCAGTGCTGTCTAAAATGCCCTTTTTGCCGATTAACCTTCCGTGGCCGCTTTGCAGAGCAAGCTGTCCTGCCGGGTGCCGGCCAGAAAGGACATCAGGACTTAATCCTGGCCACAGCCCTGGTGACAGACGTGAAATCCCAGTTTATTTCGTGAAAGTGATATGTGAGCAATTCATGTCCTCCATTTCTGACAGAACTTGGAAACTTCAAAGCTTTCTTCCTTTTTTAAACAAAATTCAAATAGCTTTAAGTCTACATCTTTTCCTTTGAGCTTAAAACTAGTCCAGCTGTTGTGTTTAATGTCTTCTCGCTATCAGCTAATTGTCTGCCAAAGAGTGGCATGCTATGGAAAACACGTTTGTGTCACCAAATACCTTACGAAATTCTCCTGTCCCACACTTGGGGCGATCTGCACCCCCTCTGGGCTGACAGGTGTTTCTCTCAGGCTGGTGAGAGGGCCGTGCAGATCCTGTTTCTCCACTTGGGCGCAGACCAGCGAGCCGGAGGAAAGGGGCCCTCTCTCTTCTCTGGGGCGTCACTGCCTTCCCCCGGGTGCAAGTGGCTTCCCCAGCCCGGCCCTGGAGAAAGAAGCCAGCGGGCATCGCCCCTCCGCGGCTCGCAGCAGCTGACCGGACTCTGCCACTCTGTGTTCGCAGTGGGAAGCCGGCAGAAGGCAGAGCACGCCGGCAGGGTGACCGGCAAAGAGAAGTGCGTCTACTTCTTCTGGCAGGGCCGGCACTCGACCGTGAGTGAGAAGGGGACGTCGGCGCTGATGACGGTGGAGCTGGACGAGGAAAGGGGCGCGCAGGTGAGTCTCGGGGACCTGGAAGGGCACCCTTTCCAGGGAGCCCACGAGGGAGCTCCGTAAGGACTGATCCCAGTGAGCAAGGACCATGTCACCCAGAGCACTGCCAGTCCTGGTCTGGCGACCGAGATTTCAGGCTCCGCCTCCTGTTAATTTCATCCTCTCGCCTGTCCTAATATGTTCTGAGAAGCGTGCAGTGTCTGCGACTAGTAAAT